>QVOA01008969.1:0-117239 GCA_014825685.1 Pseudomyrmex cubaensis | reverse complement strand
TGTTTAATTATCAAATGAATTGTTAATACTTATGACTACATCAATTTTGCTCGATATTGACCTCACATTGTGATCTATTTACTATTTTTTAATGTATTTTTAATATTTTGTTTTTTAAAATCATATATCTGTAAATTATGATTCTATATAAAATTTATCTATTTCTTTATGAATGACTGGATATTTCTGAGATCAATTTGTTTATATTTTTCTGTTACTTTTTGAAAAGAATTGTAATGTCTATAAACATTACGATCTTCCAGGTACAATATGGCGACCAATAGGATTGTCAATCGTATACTTGGGACTGATGTTATATTCTCCAATGGTTCCAATACCGACGCAGAGAACCAAAGCAGGCCACACAGAAGTATATCTGAAGATCTGCGTCGGTCTAGCTTTTATTATAGCTGTAGCTCAGCTCATCTTTCACATTGTTCTTCTGTCACTGCCGCCGTACGGATACTTTCTGCAAAACTGTAAGCGCAACATAATAAAGTATTGCATTACCTGTACAAACTTTTGCGCAAAAGAGTTTGTAAGAGTTTACATCTTTCATATCTAAGATATATACATATATATGTGTATATATATAAATACATATATATACTATCTATATAAATAAACTTTATTTTTTGTGTAGGCGAATTTATAGAGAAGCTCTTCAGACACATTGGCTTTGTCAGATTAGATAGCGCATCAGTATGGGAAGTATTTTATTGGCTGGCGCCGGAATTCATAGTCTTACCTACCGTGCTCATTGTGTATTTTATGTGTCGTTTCCTTTCGCAAAAACGTAAGAACGACGAAGAGAACGAACCGTCGCTTCGTCAGGAAAATTCACAGCGAAAGAAAACAGAAGATAGAACTACAAAGGTATATTCAACGTAGAGTTTAGCAAAAATTTTGTACACAAACATATCTAACAATCATATATATATATTAATTGTAAAAATTATTCAAAAACTCGGACATGATTTGAACAAATGTACATGTGATAACGCGTTTCTCGCAAAGAAGAAATTGATATCTATAACCGAAGATAACCGACACCTACGTGCGTCCACATTCAGATAATCAACTTCCTGGGACGTATCGGAACCTACGTCGTCCTAGCGTCGTTATGCTGCACCGCGGCCCTGAAACCGTCAATAGAGGCGGCCTTCTATTTCCTGGTGTTTCTCGGCGCCGCCACGTGCTGGGCCTGCAACAGAGATTTGCGAAAAGGTTTCTCCGTGATCTGCAGGATCGTTATGGTCGTTGTGATTGTTCATATCTTGGCGTTGCTTACCTATCAGAATCAATGGCCGCAGGAGATCATTCCCATAGGCAGTCCTTGGTCGCGTTATCTGGCCCTGGCTGCGGTGTATCGCACCAACTGTACCGATCCGAGAGACGTGGAGTACACTACCGACGCCGATTGGTTGACTTACGGATACGCTTTGAGACTCTTTTGGCTGTACTATGTCCTCGCGTTGCAAGCCCAGTTTCTCAGCAAGAAACCGGTAAGTTTACATGCTTTTTTACTTTTTCAGGAAGAGAATTATAACATTTTAAATTTGGCGATTTTTTCACAAATGTCATAAAAAGATAAAATTAAGCATTCAAAAATATTTTTAGATATTAGATATTGTTAAAATAACATATTTCTTTTATTATTTAGAATTGTTTTAGTATTAGAGTAGTATGGCTATAATTCTATAATTAGAAAATTACGAAACTCGTTGTGTGTGTCTATTTATTCATTGAGAGAACATAGGTATTATTTTTATATTAAAGGAAATATGTATGGATATAATTTCTCATAGAAAAGAATCTCTGTCGTATTATTCTATTAGATTGATGAAAATTTAGTGTTGTGATTAATGTTGGGATTTAATATAAGCATAGAGAAAGAGATAAAACATTAAATATATCTCTGTGTACTTTATTGTATAGGAAATGACATTAGAAAGTAGTATAGAGATGGTATTTCTCGGTATAAAAGATTATAGAGCTTCTCCTGACAACTTGGGTATATTTTCCACTTGGAGGCTTTTATTGTCTCAAGCCTATTGCATATACAACGTAATTAACCCATGGTTAAGGAGTAATTAATTAATTAACATCAGTACTGCAAATAACAGCTGAAAGATCTAACAAGAACTAACTTATATATGCATCTGTAAGCGCTGGCGCGTGGTCAAGCTTTTTAAACTGTCAAAAAAAAATGGAATCGCTAAATTTTGAGTCGCTACTTTTTTTGTAAAATTAAAGAAATAATAGTAATTATTAGTTTATTTTATAAAAAACTTTAGATTAGTTTATTTTACACAATTACAAATAAATAAGATTAAAAATTTACTAAATTTGAAAAATTTTTAATTTGATATACTTTTAGCGATTCCGTCTAAATTTACTAATTCGCGGAAGATTTCGTGGAAAATATCCTGCTTTTACTAACGAGGCGTTACAGGCAAAGGAAGTGAAACGATTAAGCGGCAAACTGGAGAATCTAGACACTCCATTGTCCAGGCACGTGTCCATCCGGCGCAGAACACCTTCTCAAAGATGGCAATCGGCACGGCGTAAGGCTCGCGTAAGGATTCGTCCCACATGAGCCAGACTTTGATATACGATTGATGTTTTCTCTTATAATTACACATTTTTCTTTTTGTTAGCTATATTTCAGATTCTATTTTGCTGATTTATATTACACGGAATGTCAAAAGATTGTATAAATGTTTTTCTTTCAAGCCAATTTCCTGCTTGTTCATTTGCCTACTTTAATAAGAGCGTCATTTTTTAACTTCTCTTTCCAAATTGTATTATACTACAAATACTGTATTGTTTTCTATTTATTAACGTTTCAATTTTATAAATTTTGTAACATTTTTAAATTTATATACTTTGTTTATTTTATTACATATTATATTTATTTGTACTTTTTGTAATAACATTTTGACAGTTTTTCATTCTGTTACAGAGATCTCATAAGTGTTTTTGTTTTATTTTACTAATTTTATTTGTAGCAAAAATTTTATATGTTCTTGTAAAGCATATAACGCATGCAATATTGCACAATATTGCATTTTGAGCGATTTTGATGCAGATAGCTATTGATGTTAATCACGTGGCTTTTTTTTTTTTTTTTTGTTTTTTTTTTGTTTTTTTTTTTTGTTAAAAAGTGTTTCGCCTGTGTTCTAATATACTCTCCGTATTCTTATTTGCTGTCGCCTTCCAGATGTGCGGTTGTTATTTAAATGCTGAGCAAAACCTTTTCCGTTTGGATGCTGCTATGTTTAGTTTGCCATTGTTTTAGAAGCCGGTCGTAGATTCGTCGTTGCCAACGATCGACGAGCGAACGCCTGTACGTATATCATTTGAATTATGCATGATTAATTATTTACTTTTGTAAAAACTTATTGGTTTTTTGCGCATGACATAAACAAATACAAATAAACTCCGTCAAAAATTTGGGCAAATATGGTATTTCGCATATTTACACGAATTGACTTTGAAATATTTTACATACGCATCCATCATTAACACAATATTTTAGCAAACATTAATAAATTGGTGAAGGTAAAACCAAACACACTTTCTCGCATGAGTTGATAATAAATGATAGATAATAAATTATCTATCTATAAAGTAGGAAAGTAGAAAAGTATTGGTTTAATAAACACAATAGAAAAAAGATGTAGAGGAATAATAAGTTTGTAGAAATAAAACTTATATATTTTGTACTTGTTATAAATACTTCAAAGCTAGAATGTTTGATTTGTTGACAGCTGATGCGATTTGGATCTGGAAGGACGGGGCTTCTTCAGGATTCCACCACCGGGAGTATTATCGTCGCTCAAGATGGCCATCAGGATGATAGCATACAAATGCAAAGTCTTAGTGAAGGTAAATTAATAATAAACATAAATGTAATATTGGTCTTACAAATAAAATACAACAAACAAACAAAATCTAATAATCAATAATTCTGTAAATCAGGAGCGCCTGATGACACACCAGGTATCGTCGAGCAAATAATCATGGCAGTGTACTCTATCTTCCAATTAATAGTAAACTCATCATACCTTGCTACAAACATAATAATGATGGTAAGTGTTGAAAAGTATAAAACCGAATGATTAAATCGAAGTTATATCTGGATCATCTTTATTATCTTTTAGACATGGAGTATAATGTATCACAGCTGGACAACGTTCGTCCTACTTCTGTGGGCTTTGATTTTATGGATGGTTCCCAATAAACGTGCTTCCATGATGAAGTGCTCTCCCTTCATCGTGTTCTATGCGACTCTTTTGCTTCTTGGACAATACATTTACAGCATGGACTTGACTGACGAGGAATTGCCGAGAGTGATAAGCGGTGTCACTATGGCTGAAATTGGCTTCAGCAAAGCTGACGAACTTAGTCGCTGGCATCTAATAGTTAAGGTATACTCGTTGTTGTTATTTTTCTTGAGCAGATAAAATTATATACTTAAAAATATATTCAAAAAATTTATGAGAGAAACATAACTGAACGTATAATTTTTTTATTCACTTGCAGTGT
Organism: Pseudomyrmex cubaensis; assembly: GCA_014825685.1. Lineage (NCBI taxonomy): Eukaryota > Metazoa > Arthropoda > Insecta > Hymenoptera > Formicidae > Pseudomyrmex > Pseudomyrmex cubaensis. The sequence continues at coordinate 112,688 of QVOA01008969.1, read as the reverse complement.
TTATTTATATCAATGTTTTGGATCACTATGAGACAGTACATGGCGGAACGAAAACGACAACGACGATCTTCCACTCTGAGAGATATGGTGGCGCCGTTACATGTATCTGTTTCGACGGCTACAACCGCCATGAGTCAAGATGCGCCGGAAATAAAGAGTGAATTTATGAAAGATGTCGGAAAACTATTGAAGAATTTATTGACTAAATTCTGGATTGCTGTAGTAGCGATTATGCTATTTACCAGCGGTATTACTGGCGAACGCATGACTGTCTTCAGAATCGTTTATATGTCACTGTTCCTTGTCTTTGTCATCACGTTCCAGGTATTGCGTTTAAGCCGTGTAGATCAATGTCAAAATGCATTTAATTGAAATGTGTTATTTGAATATCGAATCGCGCAATTTCAGATATCGTGGATAGCATGGAGAAGGATGATGTATGGGTTCTGGTTAACTGTTATTGGATATTCAATTATTATGCTAATCCTTGTGTACACGTACCAGTTCAAAAATTTTCCAAAATATTGGGAATATATCGGGATAGATCAAGATTTGTGAGTAACGATTATGTTTAATCGTTGTCTCGTTTGTTTTTGCACTCAGTAAGAACATTTTGATGTTTCAGACAATTGGACTTTGGATTAGAAACATACGCGACCAAAGATCTGTTCGTAAGGCTGTTGACACCGACATTCTTCGTCATCATTACAGTGCTTCAGATCCATTATTTCCACAAGGATTTTCTCGAAGTCACTACCATTGACAAAATTGGGTGCGTAACAGATATATTATCGTACGGCAACAATATTTAAAAATATCTTTATCAATTTTTAGATCAGAGAGTCAGTTTAGACGCGCCAGTCTGGGACATTTTTCTGGTGCAAATATTCCGATATCCTCACCGACAGACGTTACACTCACTGAAGACGACAAATGTACGAAGTATACGTTAAAACAATTAAAACGTACGATCTCTTTCTCTATTATTTATGCATCAATTATTTTTATGAATTATTATTAATGGAAAGATATTATATGTTTTTTTGAAATTGTTTGTAGATATGTCAAAATTAGAGAGAATCGCGCTCTTCCGAAAACTCACGAAGCATCTGATAAACTTTTATAATTACGTCTGGCTTTTCCTCGAGATACATATGCAGAAGATCATTTTTGTTTCGTTTATTCTTCTGTGTGTCGACGATGTAAGTAAACTCGTTGGACATCACGTTCAATTATAAGATTCAAGGGAATATGTCGGGGCATACATCAATGAAATTTGTTTTAGGTATGCGCAATAAATTTCTTTTTCATCGTTGCTGTAGTCGTTACGATCAATTTCAAAAGAAACATGCAGATAACAGCAATTAACGTGATGGCCTCGATAATATCGCTTCTGATGGTCACTAAGATGTTATATCAGATCCAATATATTCATCATGAGAATTGGAGTGTCAACTGTACTGTAAGAAATCCTGAACAAAAAGTTATTTAGTTATTAAGTTTATTCTCATTTTTTATTTTGTAGTTTAATTTTTCTATTATTTAAATAATTATAGAGAAATATTAACGAAGATAATCAGCAATACGCGAGCAATAATACTGAGTACAACATAGCCGAATGGTTCGGAATGAAAAAAGCAGATCCGGGAAAATTGCCTAACTTGCTGAAAGGTTACATCGGCATCGTTACTGTGACGACCTTCAGAAAAATCATCAGAGTCCGTCAATGGTTTTATCGTCATAGTAAGGGACAGTCGTTGGAGACTCCTCTAGTGATGTTCCCAAGTATCACCAGAGCGGATGCTGATAAGGGAATACCGGAATGCTTGAAGTTCCTCTTCAACTACGGCTTCTATAAATTCGGCCTTGAGATGTGTCTCATCGGGATTGTTACGCTGATCGGCACTAGACTGGACTTTTATTCCGTTTTGTACAGCGTCTGGTTGCTCTTGCTATTTTCATTGAAGAGAAAAACCGTGGCGCGAATCTGGCCTTGTTTCAGAGTTTTTGGCATAATTTTTCTGCCTGTACAATACGCTATTGTTGTGGCTCCGCCTTCGTGGCTTTGTATAGGTAATGCAATTTTACGTACGGGTAAGTTTTCAGAGTAGATGACTCTAATAACAATTTCTGCTTCTGTTTTAGACTATCCGTGGAGTGATTCTGAAGTGATGAGAAGATTACAAGAATGGATGTATCTCCCTGATCCCGATTTTCCACCGAATCCCAAGAAACTGATTTGTAAGTTCTATAATTTGAAGCTAAAAACAAAATAACTTGTGCGTGTTCTCATGCGTGTTTTCTTTTGCTCGTTTTTGTTCTTAGGCGATTTTATTTTATTAATGATGATCGTGCGTCAAAGTCTGGTCTTCCATATCGAACAGCAATCCCTGCAATCCGGCCAAGACTTCGTGGCCGGCCATAATTATTCCGTTTTCCAAGATATGGAGAAACCAAACTTCGTGAATCCCGTAAAGGATTACGTGTCGCATATACATTCGTGGTTGGATATATTTAAACGCGGTAGCATGATGAGTCTCATGTGGGTGACTCTGTCAATTATGTTCTTGGCTGGGACGAAAAGGACGAATCTCTTTTCGCTCGGCTATCTCATAGGAGCATTTATATTTCTTTGGCAAGGAAGCGATTTTTATTTAAGACCAATGAAGACCATCTTGAAATGGTGGAACTTGCTGATCGGCTACAATGTTATCGTCATTCTCTCGAAGGCTTTACTTCAGGGTGTGGGTTGCGTCCTCATCAAAGAGGTAGATTTCAATGATATTCTCAAATTCAAGTTTTTGTATAGGTAGCAATAATTGCGAGAAAAAGTATAAACTGTATGTATGTAGGTCGAAACTTCAGCCTGTTGGGTGGTGCAACTGCTCGGCATTGCGTGCTTGAAGAAGTTCAAAAGCGACATAATATTGGATCCTACCAAGTGCGTTGTTCCCAATGATGACATCGGCATGGTCTGGGACGGACTATGCTTCAGCTTCCTCTTGCTACAGAAACGACTCTTCAAGAGCTACTACTTCTTCCATATAGTCGACGAGACGAAAGCTATGAGTATTTTAGCATCTCGCGGCGCGGAACTACTCGAGGAACTGCATCAGAAACGCATAGAAGTTCAAGAGAATGTTGAGAAAACTGTTTTAGAAAAACTCAAGTTCAAAATGGACAAGATCAAGGCCAACCAGCAAAAGATACAAGGACCGTCTTACAAAGAACCGCAGACTCACAAAGTCGGTAAGTCGATCACTTTAATCAACATCTTTAGTTGTGAAATCTTAAACAACATCGAGACAAATATATTCTATCAAAGCTATTTTGAGAGATGTGTCAAATTGTCGGAAAGTTTTAAAATAGTTAATATCATGAAACTTGAAAAATCTCTAAAAACCGACATTCCCCCATGGATATCAGTCTGATCGTTCTCAGTTCTGCGTTAACGAACGCGTCTTCTTCACTATCACTGTTCCATCGTCATTCGCAACATGCAGCAGATGTAATATCCAACGTATCTGTGTCTTTAATGCGTCAAAAAAGAAGGACAGGCGCCGCTGGCGAGAACATCCAGCGCGAGTTCTTGCGTGTCCTCGGGTCACACACCACCGCAGGGATATCAGACGCCTCTCGACGAGGACGATGACGAGCCGCCTCCGCTGACACCACGAGCGGCGTCTTTGTTACAGGCGCCCACGCCAAATTCCGCCGTCCTAACGGTCAGTCTCGAGGGTTATCTCGAACCGACACGCATCTCGTTCGGCTCGCCGCCCAGCAGCGAGCTGAACCCTCGTGGACCGTCACCGGACGAGACATTCCCGGTGTTCTCACCCCCGCCGTACGATCGCGGCGCAGCCGATCGTTCGCTCACTTCTTCCATAAGGCAACATCGGCGTCAAACCAGTCTGCCGGTCAGGCCGTCGTGGATAAACAGCCTGCACACTCCATGCCAGTCGATCTCGACGACGTCTCGTTCTCCGCGCTCGCATCACACCTGTAATCACTCGTCGGCAACAATATTCTCGTCGTCAATGTGCTACGATGTTCTGTACATACGCTTCCTCACGCCCGCACGTCTAGGACTTACGCGAAACACTTTACGTCCGATATTCGTCTGGTTTTATTAGGAGCGATAGAATTCTTCTTGTTAGTAGTGTCTAAATATTTCTCTTGAATAGTAATGAAATACATTCTGTATGATAAGAACGTATGACTAAAAATGTATATTTTTGCCATTAGCAATGACTATTGTACATAAATATTTATATTTGCAGGTCACTGTTGTGCGTTTCTATGTGAAGAGCAAGTTTTTGTGTGTCTTACGTTTAAATTTTAATTCTATTTTATTCACTTTTACTTTTTTTATATTGTTCGTACTTTATATTATACACATAATTATAATTCTCTTTTTTTTCTCGCGTGCTATAATTATTCTTTGGAGGAAAAGATCTGGAAAAAACATTTTTGTAAAATAAACAGTTTTTTATATTTGGTTTTTTAAGGACTTTGAAAAGGTCTTTGTTGATAAGAGTTTTTACTCATGTAAAATACTTGCAATATTGTAATATTGTATAATATTATATGCTGTGTACTAATATCGCTCTTTCTTCAGTTTTTATCTTTATTTGATGTTTTGTGTTTTTTGTTAGATGAACTCTATCCGAGAACACGGCCATTGTACAGAATTCGTGCGCCGAAGACCAATAGAGAGGGTAAATGTATATTTTTTTACAGCTGGACATTGTTCTCACAACTGATCCTGTCCCGATGTTTCTAACAACCGATCCCGATCCTGTTCTGATGATCATAAATCTATTTCATGCTTTAATTTGTATATAGATGTACAGTCTATTAGATGTACATGTACATTAGAAGTAGTTGTTTTATTGATAAATTATACTTTTATTTGACAATTTATTGGCTTTTACACGTATATTCATGCTTTATTTACAGTGGAAATAAAATTATATTAAATTTGAATGTACTGTCAATTAATGATCAATACGCGCGAGAGCACTTTTTTTCTATAACTATATTATCTATGCATGGCTTTGCTTATGTGTTAAGCATAAATAACGATTTACTAAGAATTGATAATTCTTTTTACAATTAGCAATCAGATCGGGCGACTACTACATGTTCGACGATCTGGATGACGACGACGTCACCGATTTGATACCCGACAGCGATACTGAGAAGAAGGAGAAAGAACGACGTCGCGAGCAGGAGCAACGGGGAAGAAGAATGACTGTCTCGGAGGTATGTACATACAAAGTTGCGAGACAAAAACTATTTTGATTTTTCAAGGATTCCGAACTCACAACCGAGTATAAACTTCAGTGTGACGTGCTGTGAACGTTTTTGATTCACATGTATAATGATTGTTTTTATATAAATTCCACTAATCTTCTTATTAAGATACACTAAGGTTGATCAAAGTTATTTGGAGAAATTTCAAATATCAGAAACGTCAGTTCTAGTAATTCACTTGTATGTAAACTTTTACCTTAAAAATTAAGAAATTAGAGACATGTGCGCGCATGCAGATGTGTGCAAATTTATCGGAAGATATTTTGAAATTTTTCCAAGGATGTACTTTTTGAGCGGACTATAAACCGAATAATGGATCTCTTCGAATGACGATTGCAACTAAAATCTCTTCATGTGTGTCAACATTATGGCTGCCCTCTGTATATATAATGTATTTATCTTTCATTCTAAATCTACCACTCGGCGTTCTGTCAGTTTCTTTTTTTTGTCTTTCTCTCTTTCCTCTTTGAGGAGAGATACACGCAACACACGCCCGGCAGGAAACGACGCACGAAATCGATCGATGGGTTTAATAAAATCCTAAGAACTGACGCGTAAGTCTCCTTGCAGTTGATGAACACGCTGCTTAAGACAGACATTGAGATCGCGACGCACGTCGCCATGTACGGAGGGACCGAAAAGGACGCCCTGAAACTCCGACGTAGAAGCGTACCTTTGACACGGAAGAAATCATCCATGTCCTATCTGAGCGCACGCTCCGAGACCGACACTGCCATGGCGACCGATGTGAGACATCCCCTTTCCTTAAAAAAAAAAAAAAAAAAAAGGCTGCATGATCGCTGCAGACAAATCATCTGCGTATAAATTACCTTTCTCACTTATGTACATAATACTTCGTCTTCAAAAGACTGTTGAGCAGATCTCGCTAAAAAAATATATGTGGTTGATTTTTTCTTTGAGGGAGATGTACAATAATTTACGATATTGTGTCTATTTCACACAACACACACATCAAACATTAAAACAGTATTTTTTTTTCTTTATTTTCTATTACCTTCCTGTAACGGAAAAAATCGACTGCAAATTATATTCGATTATTGGCTATTGCTTTCTACGAAACGTTCTGTATTATTTCTATGCTAGTACGTTTTTTTCGTATCGTTTTTTATTGTTGCTTTTCTTCGCAATAAATCGAGTAATCTCTTCAGTTTATTTTTTGTTTTTGTTTGTATATATTTTACCGCGATATCTTAATTTTCTCGTTCTTTATGACTCACTGCAATTCAATTATCTCTGGCAATAACATTACTCCGCACTTGTGTGATATTTTCTTCTTGATATATCTCGCTATCTTTTTTCCATGATATTAATTTCTTAATTCAAATTAAATCTTAATATATTCTCTTCGCACTTAGTATGATCTTAATTTTTTAATTTTAATATACTTTTTGGCCGATTTTTTATATGTTCTTATTTACCAAACATGACTTATAACACAGTAATAACACGCAAGAGAAGGCAATAACAACAGCGTGTTTTGCAATAATTGCAACTGGATTACTCGCTTACAACGCTAGTTCTTGATAATGTTTCTTTTCTTGTTTTCTAAGCTCGCGGCTTCTGTAGAAGCGGTATTGGAGAAGCACCTCTGCTGTCGTCTCTCTATCTTCGCATCGTTTGACGTTGTATTTAATTTTTATTAATTTTTATGTTGTGTAACACTGCAGATCTATATGGCGAGGCACTTTCTTCGTCGTTGGTGTATATAAAATTCACACGAAGACCAGCTTAATTCACAATTTTTATATTTCGTAGCTCTTAATTGTAATAATCATGCTTATTGTACGCTTATTGTACAGTAAGAGTATAAAAATATAACAAGCAATATTTAAATGAGTAATTTTACAAAGATTACTAAGATCTTGATTATAATTGAAAACTGTCGATATGATAAACAAAGTGCAAACTTAAAAATTACAAAGTAAGAGGGTTTGTGGCTCGAACGCGTGATATTAAGCGAAGCTACATACTAAATATTTTATTGTTGTACGATATGTGCATTGTTTATGCGCACTCTTTTTGCATTTTTCTCGACAGATTTGATTATTTTCAAGATCGCATTGCACAGCAGTTTTTTTTTTTTTTTTTAACGTACAAAACTTATTGTAAAATTGCTTAGGGTCCCGATCGAACGAGTCTCACTTCGGTAGAGATGGAAACGGAGAAAGAAGCCACAGACTTGGGCAAATCGCCGGATATTTCGGACGCAGAAGAAGAAAGAGCGGAAGACAGGAAAAGTGACGAAGAGAAAGAAGAACAGAAAAAAGTCTCGCTTTCCACGTACCTCAAGTTTCTACTGGTGATGATCAACAGCACTCTAATTTCGATGACAAAATACTTGAATCGATTTTCCCACGACTATAGATACATCCGCAAAGTTTTAGCGAAAGAGAAAAAAACTCTCAAGGTATAAATCGTTACTTGATAAAATAATTGAAATTCGTTCTACAAAAATAAAATTTCGCGAATTGTACAGTATACGTTTTCAATGATATTTTACTGTTGTTTAGGCAAAATCAGATTTTAGAATGGGAATGCGATTAGGCATCAATAAAATGTGGCAGCCGATACCTCTGATGCAAGAACGGTAAGTTTCAAGTAAATCGAACTTTTTTTTTATAATCGCACACAACTAAAACGCATTATATTTTACGTTAAAGATCGAGAGATTGTAAATTCATTATTGAAACTCCATAAAAACTCGCTATCTTGTTCTGCAACGTAGGGAAAATTATATTACTTATTGTTTAGTCATAAGAAGCTTTCATGGGGATATTACTTACTCTCTTGCTGTAATTCTTCAGCTTTTCAAACATCAGCTTGTACATATTTAGTTGCGTAATGTGCAATTTAAATCACTCTTTTTCTCTTTGTATACGATTTTTTCGAAATTTAAATATACAAGTTCTTCTTACAAAACGTCGACTTGTAAATATCAAAACATTTTTTTTTTTTCAATTATTACTAAAGTTTCTTTTAAAATCTTTTCTTATAATATTCAGTTTTACTGCACATGTGTATATAATTTGTATATAGTATGTAAATTAACTTTAATAACTTTAAAATATTTAAACATAAACGTAACGCGACAAGGAACTATTATAATTTGATTTGCTGTTTAATGTTGCGAAGCATATTTCGACGTTAGTTGGTGTAAGAAAGCACTTGTTTACTCTTGCTTTTTTAATATCTTATTAGATCTCAAATTAGCAACCAAAAAAAAAAAAACAAAAAACAAAAACTCTAATGCCGATAAAATTGTGTAAGTATGAAAAGCAGAGAGTATTAGGAATTACAAAATACAAAAGACTACACGTAGATGCTAAATGTAGTAGTAAATGTGCTCGCTCTAACAGATCGGCAACAAATGGCAATACGGAAGAATCGTTTGATCCTGGTGAAGGCCCGAGCCAGCCGCGACCGCAGGAAGAAAGGTAAGGGCTTTTATATTTTGCGTGTAATGCTTTAACAATTGCGAAATTATTAATATATTATAATACGTTTAACACACATACATCTTAAAAACGAAGTTTATCATTTCGAATGTGCGTGCGTGTGTGTGTTTATATATCGTAAAAATAATTTTTAAAATCTCAAGTAATCTCTAGTTTATTTTGTTGTTTTGTCTATCATGTTAAGACAAAAACAGCTATCATGTCTATTTGCAAAAGCATGATTCTATTGTTATCTCCTATTGTTAGATTTTGTCTGACTTCTCCTTTTTCGTATATCACAATTTTATTTTAATTCTATTCTCTCTTAATTCTAAGCTCCATTCTCGCTCTATTATAGCTTGTATATTTTTTCATATAATATACAATATAACTGTTTAATAAAACATACAGCATATAATTTATTCGTTACGGTGAGCTACAAATTAAAAAAAAACATTTATTCTATGCTTGAATATCTTCCGCGAAATCCGAGTGTTAATCTGCGGCGAAAAGATCCGAACCGTATTAAGAATCACGTAGCTGAGATCGATGATGTCCGGCAGCATGCTATACGCGTGGTATCGAAAATATGTGAAGCGATTCGTGGATGATGGATCGGATCAGTCGTCGTAAGTCTTATTCCTGTAATACTACACTACAACGAAGAGAGTACGCATATCACAACTCTTGATGTAACATTCTGTTATGATATCTTTTCATTGTTTCTTATTTTGTGGTTTAAATTTTAAATTATTTTTTTCTTCTTATTATTATATTATATTCGCTGCTTGTCCATACAATTTTGTATATATGGGGTTGCGTAAAATTCATATATTGTAATGTCTTAAGATTTTGATTAGAATTTTTTGCGTTCGACTTATATATGTACGAATTAAACGTAGAAAGAGCGTCGTGTTGTTTGTGTCAGGAAAGGGAGCTCGTTGGCAGTGCCGCACATCCGAATCCTGGCGCCAAGTTTGGAGCGAGGATTGGACATGTCCTCCTCCAGGTACCGAATAGTGTGTCGTGATATCCAGGCATATCTCGATGTGCTTGGCTCTTTTACTATTTTGAGCGCACTATTTGCACACGCCTTGTCTTCGCATGCGGCACGTCAGTTACCGGCTCTTTTAAATACTCAATTGCTCGCGCAATCTTTTATTTTTCGTATCGTATTTTGTGTGGCAAGTTTTTTAAGCAAAAACAAAAGGTCGTTTCCTGACACGACGATCATGGCAACAGCCAAGAAAAATTGCAAAAGATAATTCTTATCCCGTGTGTCTGTCCCAATTGCCGCGCACAGTGAACGATAAAAACAAACAAACAGCGTCTACTGTGCGCACTGAACATTTGAATGTTGTACTTCAATATTTCCGAATGATGTTTCAGCTTAATTTTCAGGTGTGACTTCATGGTTCCTGAATTGGGCTTTAAATGTGCTTTTGATATCGATTAAATCACAGAAGAAAGATATATCTGTCCTCTACTTTATATTTTTATATTGGTTCACGCAATTACAACATTCGAAAATGTTCGATATTTGTTAGAAAATGTCATACTAAATAAATAATTTGAGTAATTTGTGTTACAATACTATTTGAAAGATCCATCTTTCTTCTACGGTTTTGTGTTGATCAATTTGCATTTCGATCACGAAATATATAATTAACTCGACTATTTTGTGTATGCAGCACATTTTTCTCGCAAGCTTTGGCAGCTCAACAAGACGAAGAGATCGGTGAGCTCTCGGAGATGGATCAACCGCCTATTATACAGCTGGCTGCGTCTGTCTGGTTCGGAATCCTAGCGCATTCCAGTTTGCTCTGTTACTTTATGGTGTTTCTTCATCAAATTAAGAACGCGTCTGTACTTTCAACGCCATTGCCACTCATGGTGTTCTTGTGGGGTTCTCTAACCATTCCGCGACCTTCCAAGACCTTCTGGGTGACGCTAATCGCATATATCGAGGTACATATTTCTTCATATGCATCTGCATATAGAATCGAATATTGCTATTACAAAAATTGCTATTTTCAGGCTATCGTTATAGTAAAATGTATTTTCCAACTGGATTTGATTGGCCAGAAAGTTGCGACAAACCGTCCACTAGAGCCACGAAAGATTATTGGTATTGAGAAAAGACCCGATTACGCTCTCTGGGATTTATTGCTGTTGCTTATGTTGTTCTTCCATAGGTACAAATTAAAAAAAATACATATAGTAACATAAGCGTAAATATTGTATCAAAAATAATGTCGCACAATCGTGACTCGTTATAGATTTATGCTAAAATCCTTGGGCCAATGGACGGCTGCGTCTTTACCGCGGAAGATTATTCCTTCTCAGTTAACTGTAGTATCGAAACCGCCGTCTGGCAAAGAAAAGGAAGAATCCGATACTCAAGAAGAAGTCGAGTACGTGTCAATTATTTCTCAAATCCGCGTGACGCTTAAAAGTTGTCATTTTTTAGCTTTAATTTTTTTAAAATTTGACTGTGTCTTATTTATTCTCTAAGTGCTTCGGACGTAAAGACATCTCAAGAACAATCTTCGAGCGTTCATCCAACGGATAACACAGATGTTTCATTGGTGACCGACGATAACGAGAAGCTCGTAGCTGTGCAAGGAGAAGAAATGCATCCGTATACCGAGTCATTTTCGAAAGCAATGGATATGACGTAAATAACTGTTAATCTGTTTTATTTAAACAAACACACGTACATTTATTAAATTGAACGGAAACATAATAATTTCATCTAAATCACTCTTTCTGACTCGTCAAATTATCTAATTTTACTTTTTAATTTTGCAGTGTCAATAAGTACTGTGAACCGATGAAGACTTTCTTTATAAAAATTATCAGTCCAGCTGGCAAAGAAAAAACAAATGTTTACGCCTATATGTTCCTTTGTGACTTTTTCAACTTTCTTCTGCTCATCTTCGGATTCTCGGCGTTCGGAGTGAGTTACATTCCTCGTAAAATTTTTCTGCAAAGCTGTTATTTATGTCTTGTTTAATATTATTATTATTAATAAACTACAATAATAATCTAACAAAAAGTGTGACCAGAAATCTGTTAGATTAAATAATTTTTTCACAATATATTGCAACTTGTGTCTCGTTTTCATTTCAGACTCAACAAGGCGACGGTGGAGTAACGGCTTATTTGCAAGAAAATCGAGTTCCCATGCCTTTCCTGTTGATGTTGCTATTGCAGTTTGCTCTTATAGTTATTGACAGAGCCCTTTTTCTCCGAAAATCTATAGTGGGAAAATTAATTTTTCAATACTGCTTGGTATTCGGTGTACACCTTTGGATGTTCTTCATTTTACCGAGCGTGACAGAGACGTAGGACATAATCTAATCTGTATCTGAATATTCATATTTCACATATGTGCATATATATTTAAAAACTTTTATGATTGCAGACAATTCAACAATAATCTTCCGCCGCAAATATGGTATATGGTCAAATGTTTCTATCTTTTGTTGGCCGCTTATCAATTGCGACAAGGATACCCAACACGAATACTGGGTAACTTCCTCTGTAAGAAATACAGCATCGTGAATTATGTCTTATTTAAAGGGTTGGTACAACAAAACTTGTCGCAAACAAATGTTTACGTTTACGTTCACGTTTATTGACTTAATTATTATTTCGTAGATTTATGCTGGTGCCCTTCCTTTTCGAACTTCGTGCAGTAATGGACTGGATTTGGACTGACACGTCCATGACTGTAATGGACTGGTTTAAAATGGAAGATATCTTCGCTAGTATTTATCAGATCAAAGTAAGTTCTTACATGTAATGTAGTATGTTTTCAGTAGAATGCTAAATTGTATCGCACAGTATTTATCAAGTATATAATGCAAAAATATTAAAAATATATTTATATATGAAATTGTTTTTTTAGTGCATGCGAGGAGTCGAATCAGATTTTCCGCAACCGCGGGGAGAAAAGAAGAAACAACTGAGCAAATACATGGTAGGCGGAATCGCTCTGCTTCTCATAATCGCTTTGATCTGGTTTCCCTTGCTTCTTTTTGCACTTGGTAGTACTGTCGGCATATCGAATTTGCCATATGACGTATCCATGAAAATACGAATCGGTCCGTACGAGCCTATTTACTCTATGTCGGCTCAAGGCAATTCTATTATCCAATACACGGAAGAGGATTACAAACGTCTCACAAACATACCAGTTTACACGGTAGACAAATCAACAGTCACTTTCTTCGAGAATTACGTCCATACTGACGTAGCTGCAGTGAGATTTAGTGGTTTCTCAAGAAAACTTTGGGCTATTTCCCCACCCGACAGAGATAGGTGTGTTTTATTCAAAACACATAATTTTTCTTTCTAGAAACTAATTTAAAATCAAAAAGAAAAAGATGAAAAATTAAAATCACATTAAAAATATTTTATATTGAACAAAATCAATAACATCTGTTACGAGCTTTTGATAAATAAATGTTACGTTTTTAGGTTGAAAACCGAATTAGCTTCCAATACCACTACAGTAATTATACATGTAGAGTGGACAATTTCAAGAAAAACAGATGCCAAAGACGCCTCCGGTATTACCACGACGGTTCGTGACATAAAATTGCCACCATACATAAACGGGGAATTCAATCCTGTGAGGCAAACATTGGTGGACATGTTAGGCGATAGTTCGAATGCGGCAAATACAACCATAGTGTTAAAAAACGCTTTTCCAAAATTCCTCAAGGTCACCGCTAGAACCACCAGTATTGTCTCGCAGTTGATGGAATGGCAACATAAGAATTGTAAGCGTTCTAGCATTCACATGAATTTAACACCTTGAGAACAAGTAAGAACATCATTTATTTAAAATGTATTTTTAGCGCAACTGCAAGCCAACAACGATGACGAAAACAACGATGACTATCTCTATAGAAATCTCACTATTCACTTGTCCGTGGACAGAGAATGTTGTGCCCATCAACAGTGGTGGGTAGTTCGCGAAGTGTGCACGGACGAATTTTACGAGAAAATCTTGTCCATAGTGCCACGGAATGATTGCAAATACGTTATGATGTTTCTCTTCAACGATAAGGCTTTCCCTGAAGGTTTAAGCTTCCTTAGTGGATTCGGGTAAGTTCAGTTATTAATAAACAAACGGAGTCTTGGAGAAGTTTGAAAATAAGATTACGGACACACTTTTTTTTTTTTACGAAACTATTTTGTATAATTTTTTAATTAAACAAATCAAATTCACTGCGAATAGGATCTTGGGTTTGTACACTACGGCAGTAATAGTTATAAGCCAGATGATGCGAAAGGTCGTCAGCGATATGGCGCCCAAAATCATGTTCGACGACTTGCCATACGTGGACAGAATACTTCGGCTCTGCTTAGATATTTATCTCGTACGCGAGAGTGGCGACTTGTGCCTAGAAGAAGATCTGTTCGCCAAATTGATCTTCCTCTACAGATCGCCAGAAACATTGATCAGGTCAGATCTTCTACACCTGTTTCACTAGTGAATTAGATTTATTGTACAATTTTTATTATAGAAAGAATTAAGATTTACGATTACAAAACATTGTTTTATTAGGTGGACGAGACCGCCCGAAGAAGGTGAGCGAACTGATAACGAAGATCAAGACGAAGAAGAGGAAGAAATGGAGCGAGAAGAGAGACAACGAATAGAACAATCTCGTCATGACTGAGTCGTTGGAAAAACGAAAACTTTTAAGTAATTTTTTGCACATGTTGCAAAAATTTACAGCATATGGATGGTTTTTCTTTTCATAATTAAGAAAAGACATGATTTTTATAACTGAAGTCGTTTGCCGAACTATATCATCAAAAAAGTAACGAATTTAGATTGCGCTAAAAATCTAAATTACGCAAGAAACTAAAATGTTTTATAAAGATTAGATTTAAATTTGTATATTGATAAACTTATGTCGCTTACAAATGTTTGCGTGTATTGCTCTCTTTTATCAATATATTATTTTATTGTTTCTTTCTTGAGAAAGAGAAGCATTATTATGTTGTTTTTAGAACGTACATACTAAGAATTCAAATAAAATTCAACTCCCAAGCTTTCGCGTTAAAAATGTTTTCATTAAAGTCTCGGAAGTTTTCATTTCGCGAAACTCTTTCCGGTAGATTTCATAAACTTTCTACGTGTTAGATTATTCAAAACAACATATAATGTTGATATACGCGGAAAATGATATCGCTAATAATATCAAGTTCAACTTTTAAAGATACAAGTGATGTGTGAGAAAGCTTGCGAATAATATTATAATATTATACATAAGTTATCAAACATTTTAATAAAAGTCAACTTTGTCTCGCAGAAAAAACTCAGGAACTCGGCATAAATCTATTCTGTTATAAAATATAAACATTAATGAAAAATGATTTCCTATCGCAGGAATAGAATATATATCAGAGTAATTATACATATTGTGGATGTATAGTCCTACACATAAAAAATAATATATATTTAGTATATACTTAAAATAATATATTAAGAGAAACAAATGTGTCCAAATATTATATAAAAGTGCGCGTGTAGGTACAAGAACTTGAAAAATATATTTACTAAATATATGTATACATATGTAAACGTCTATTTATATGCACAAAAATTTGGTAGCAATTACTTATTAAATTATCATTTTTATTTTATTGTATTAAAATTATTTTCTTATTCTTTTCACAAAATAGCGCTATATGCTACATGTTTAGAAATATATTACCGAATATAAGAAAAGTAAAGAACAGTAATTATGTTCAAATGCTTTTATGTAAAAGTTTACATGCTTAGTATGTTTGTAGATCGCATTAAAAGATATAATTGTGCGATATTATAAATTTACTGCCAAGAACATAATATTTTCTCAATTTTTTTATATGGTTTTTGATTACAAATGCGTATAGCATCATAGTGTCGGCTATTTTGCCAAAGATGTCCATACATACATTTTACATATTTAATAAAAACTGTATTATAAGAAAAATATATATATGTAATGTGTATTAAAATATATCTCAGCTCAAAATATGTTGCTAATACGTTACTTAAATTGTCAAAACTACATGTTGTAATATGTCTTGTTCTAAATACTCTTTTTATGTATGTAGAGAGAAGTCTAAGAGTGGTCATGAGCGCATTTTATGCGTTCCTAACAAAGTGCTGTGATGTTCACGTTTTGTGCTAATATAATTTTTGGTTTACTAAATGTAATTTAATTTTCTAATTTTTTTTTTTTTTTGTTTTAGTGCATCTTATTTTCATTATAAATTTTGTTTTGTTTTTTGCTCTTTCGAGTTTTTATACATCACATTCTCTATTATTTATCTCTTAGAAAACAATTTCTAACAAATATATATATAAATATGTATATATCACAAGAGATCATTTATTTAATATTTTATTACAGATATTTTATTACAAAAATGTAGAACAGATTTTTGTGTATTTCTTCCTAGAATAGCGCAAATATATATTTAAAGATAGTATACATTTAACATTTTAGTAAAAAAATAAATTATCTTGATGATATAATAGTAGTAAAAGTTTACTAATTAAGAGAATTCTTACTCTTTATTATTATTCTTACTCTTTGTTACATTATAATAATCATTATTCAAGTGAGATAGCAAATAAATGCGTGCATCTTAGTAGTAATTAATCTCTCATGGCAGTTTTTGAAACATTTGCACCTACTTCCTTAATTTAAAAAAAGAAGCAAGTTAAATATACAATTAATATTATAATAAGCGCTGCATATAATAATACTTCTTCAACATTGAGTATTTTTCGATATTAAAAATTAATTTGTTTTATTAGTTCAGCGCACTGTAATTTTAAGTCTGTGTTTTCTTGTCTCAATAATCCAATCTCTCGTCGCAAACTAAATATCTCGATTTGCAAACGCTCGTTTTCTTCGGTCATCTTCTTTACTCTATCAGATTTTTTATCCGTGCAAAGATGCATTTCTTCGACCAGATCGTCCGTTTGATTTAAGAATTGTTTTATTAAAGCTGCTTGAGATTTTACATACACTTCCTGGATGGCATGTAGTATCCTTGTACTCTCATTTCTGGTATGTGTGCTTATTAGCTCATTAATAGCTGCCAGATCTTGATCCGATATTTTAAAACCTGATCTTCTCGATTCATCAAGCATCTTTTCTTTAGCCTTATTCAAATCACGAGAACTAATCTCCTTAGAAGAATTTGGACGACTATTTTCCTTACTAGAAACATCTGGAGAATGACTATTGGAAGAATCAGAAGAACGTCTTTTCTCTCTGGCGGAAGTAAGAGTGGATTGTGGTTCTGAATATCGTTTATGGCTTTTGTTCACAGTTTTATTTTCAGGCGCTTTCAAGCTCTGAGTTCGTGTCTCTTGTGATTTTATTTTATGTTCTCTGCTAGTACTTTGCTGCTTGTTATTATCTAGTCTCACAGATTTTTCTTTACCAACTTTCTCCACTTTTTCAGATATTTTTATGTTGATAGGATGTTTTTTTACATTTTGATTCGATTGTTTATTATTAAACTCTCTTGAAGAAACATCTTTGCTTCTTATGAGTTTTCCATCAGATATATTTGTTATGACAGGATATTTTTTTTGTAGTTGTACAGCATTATCTCTTTCATCGTGTTCAGAAAAACGGGGTAAAGGAGATGAAGTAGCATTCCTGATAGTTATATGGCAGTCAGGTTGTTGTTGAGGTTTCTTCTTTTCTTCTTTTGGTATTAAATCCAAATCTTCTAAGAAAGAATCATTCATTTTGAATATCTGGATGTATGTGTAAATACTAGACTTGATCTACATCAAACATGCCACAACACTGCAAAAATAAAAAGGGATACAAACTATTAACAATGCATTCTTTTAGACATCTCTAAGAAAATAAAAACTCTTATATAAAATGTTACATAAAAATTGAAAAAATCAAAAAACGTAAAGCAACTTAATAACTTACTAACAAGCTAACAAGCATGTGCGCAAATTTATGACGCGCAATATCAGCAGTTAACTATAGATTCGAAATTAAATGTAGCAAATACACGCACATTGCACATACTAACCTCTTAATTGTCAAAATGAAAGCAGAACAGGATCACTTGATTTTATCTGATGAAAATTGAGTTTATTATATAAAAATCATGTAAGATATACACAAATAAGCTTTTTTGCAACAAGCTATGTAACTACTAACACAGAGACACGTGTTGCCTAAAACAAGCAAAAGATGCCAAAAGTATGTATATACACGATCTTCACGTCTTTCGTATTGCTCAATTAGAGACACTACTGAACCAACAACCAACTAAACTAACCGCTTTTTTCACGCATGCGTACTAGCACAAACTACAAATGTTTTTGTTGTATATATATAATTTGGACGCAAATCGACGAAGCAAAACCTTTTAGATCAAATAAATTTGTATTTCTATTGAGTTTTTTTAATTCTTACAACTAAATATATGATTCCGTTAAATATAATGTTTTCTCCATTTTTGTCATAAGTTTACAGTTTTAGATATATAAATAAATTATACATGTAAATATTTAATATTTAATAGCTGTTTATGTCGCATGTGTCGTGTAGAAATTTCTTTTACTGCGCATGCGAAACGGCTTATCTGGCAACATAGAGCAAGATGGCTCTTGTATCAGAAACAGCTGTTCTATCACTAAAAATTCTATAAAACAAGTGTACATAATAAAAATAATTAGAACGTAAGAAAAGTGTGTAATACAACATCTAGGTGTTGTACTGACTGAGACTCGTTAATAGCATTAAATGGCTCGTGAGTTAATTATTGTGATCATCACTTATTAATGCAAGTGTAATGCAAGAAGAATTTGCAATTCTGATGTTTTACCAAATGAGCGATAATACTTTCACGTGATTTTACAATTGTTGACACAAAATGTTACGGATGTCGTTTTAACCGTAGTAGATTTTGACAAGAGTTTTATGCCGTAGTGAATAAATTCACGATTAAAGCATGGATGTGATGACTACTAGTTTGGAAGCTCTCATACGTGAGTAACAACAAAGCTATACAACCTTTTTATCTTTAGCTTTATTTCTTCTTTAAATATGGCAGTTCTTTGAAAAACATTTATCAGATGTACATTGCATTATTGCATTTTCACTGCAGAAAGAGCTACAAATCCGCAAAATCAGAAGCCAGATATAGCAGCCATGGAAGCTTTCTGTGTGATGCTCAACCGTGTACAAGAACCCGAAAGTGTACAGATAGGTACTAAGCTGTTAGCGACTCATATTCAGTCACTTAATGAGTCAGAAGCATTGCAAGCTCTAACGGTGTGTTAGTTTGCCTTTCACAAATTTTGACAGTTGTGTTGTAAATAGTATTCAAGTCTATAGAATTTTGTTCGTAAATAATTTATGTAGCTTTGTTGTTTTAGTTATTAGACACTTGTATGAAGAGATGTGGTCCGTTGTTTCATGCTGAGGTTGGCAAATTCCGTTTTCTCAATGAAATGATAAAATTGGTCTCACCAAAATATTTAGGCAGTCGCACATCAGCAAATGTACGCCAGAAAGTTTTACAACTTCTTTATTCGTGGATCAGGGAATATCCTCGGGAATCAAAAATTAAGGAAGCCTATGAGATGCTAAAGAAACAGGGAGTTATTGAGGTAGTGTTTTAGAATTATTATTTACTACATGTTTATACATATATCTGTCATGTAAGTTTGAAGACATTCACTTTCTTTTGATAAATAATTACAGGAAGATGCGGCATTTATAATGGCCAACAGTGAAGAAAGTCAGAAATCATCGAAACTAAAAAATAGTATATTTGATGATGAAGAGATGTCAAAGCATTTGCGTAAGTTACTTCATAGCAAGGATCCGTATGATCTACAGACTGCAAATAGGTTAATCAAAGTTATGGTGAAAGAGGTAAATCTATAAATTTTAAAATATTTGGAACATAAAACTTGTAAACAAGTTTTTATTTTAAATCTTATTCTTTTTTTTTCACAATCTAAGATTTAAATTTCTTCGATTCTGGTTTACACTACTTTCGTAGGACGAAGCAAGAGTGCAAGTGAATTCACGAAGAAGTATGGAATTAGAATCAGTGCACAATAATACGAAATTGCTGTCAGAAATGCTGGATTCTTATAATCAAAATGAGACCAGCACAGAGGATCTCGAATTGATGAAGGAGTTACAGCAAGCGTGTGAACGGCTAAAACCTATTTTATTGAGACTTGTCAACGAAACTCAGAGTTTCAATGTTGATATGCTTGGTACCTCGTCACATCTAACTGGTTTATTTGATTAACTTACTTTTTTTGATTAACTTACTCTGTTCTTGACTGACTTATTGTTTTTTATTTTTCTGTGAATTTTGCATCAGGCGAGGTGCTAGCTGCGAGCGATGAGTTGAATCAAGTTTTGGAGAAGTATACATCCGTTATTGTCCTTGGACAACCTCCAAACTCTCCTACAACAGCAGACGATCCTTCGAAGACGATCTACAACAACGGAACATCCCTTTTGGACCTGTCGTCTCCCAATGACAGTATTCCTTGCGAGAGCACAACACAGAGTACAACGTCAACAGATCATCGCTCGGATATGGACGTGCTGGGGGATATCTTTAGTGCACTAGAGAAACCAATCAAATCAGACGCAAATTTGTTAATGCCAAATGCTATTATGCAGCCGATCACTATTTCTCCCGTAAACAAGAAAAGTAATTTATAATTAAATACATCACACTCTGTACATAGAAAATGAAAAGCTTTTATGTAATTCTTTTCGTTTTACAAGATATTTAAGTATTGTATTTTATATGTATATTTAATTTCCTATTTTTTATATATTTGCTGTTTATATTTATCATAATTTGTTTTCATGTTATTTTTTTATTTAAATAAACATATTTGATTATATATAGATGATGTTGCTAATACTAGTGAGGAAAAGATAGACAGCAAAGCGAAAGCATTGGAAGAATTGAATGAATTGGGAGAAACTTTACTTAAACAAAGTTTATCGGGCACAAAGTCGAATGCACGGCCACAAGAGTAAGCGCATGTATATATTTTCTATTATGTACAAAATTCTGAATCCAAACGACACTTGAAAATATGTAAGTCTAATTTTTCTGCAGCAAAACAAATAATACGACAAAAGTTCAAGATGCTAATGACTCCGTTTGGAAACAAAATTGGACTCGCAATCCCAGTAATACATTACAACATATCGCAACAGAACAAGTAGATACAAAAAAATGTGACAATTTCGACATGTCGACATCGTCGACCTTGTCAAAAACTAACGTGATTACCGATTCGTCGTGCAATAAAAATATTAGTTCGAAAATTGCGGATACGAAAAATCAACAAGAAGTAACGCAGGTGCGTAATGACGCATCGAAGATATCAGATGGTGAACCTGAAATTAAACCACTGACCGATATCACTGTCAGTCTCGAAGACATTAAGCCAGGTTGATATGTTGATTTATGTAGCAAGATATATTGTTTTTTACTTTACAGTTATATATAAGTTTATTATGTAGAAGAGTCTCATATTTATAAATTTACAGGCATAACTCCACCTTTAACGGTAATTGAAGAGAAAAATGGTATAACCGTGGTACTCCATTTTGCTCAGGATAGTCCTAGACCTGACGTATCCGTGATAGTAATTACTACAATGAGCAAAAATACAAAGCCACTTAGTAATTATTTATTTCAGGCAGTTGTGTCTAAAGTAAGTTTTTTGAATTTTTGAGGATTCAACTTAAAAAATTTATTAAAGATCCATTAGCAATGTTAGATGATTTGCCTTGACAAAGTTTTATAATTACTAGATTTATTTGATTTATTTTGATTTATTTTTTCGTTTTACTTGTTACATGATGACTTTTCAGTTAAAGTTATTACTAGTCTGTACATTATACGTCTTAGAATATATATTGACGTATCCTTTCATGTTAGTTATTTATTTTTATGTAATCATTATAAAAATTTAATTTTCTTAAATTATTTGCAGAAATGCAAGTGCAAATTACAAGCGCCATCCGGAACGGAATTGCCAGCACATAATCCATTCCTTCCACCATCCGCAATCACGCAAATTATGCTGATTGCAAATCCTCTCAAGGTAACATAATTCTTAATGTTAAAAGTCTTGGAAGAAATTACATATAATTGATATTACTTTGCTTCAAACAAATAAATAATTTATTTGCATGAAAAATTGATAATTCTAGGAGCCTGTTTCTTTGAAATTTATGCTAAGTTACACAATGGACGACGAAACGTTTACTGAGATGGGTGAAGTGGATAGATTACCTCTTCTATGAAATCCAATGCACTTCTGCTGTGATTTCAATGTGTACTGGTACTCGTGTCGTGTGTGTCTTCAGCAGATCACAAATAATATAAGAATATTCCAAGAATACATACCGTACAATGAAACAGTTGTTAGACATTCTTTATACATACTATTTTAAGCTTAGAATGCATCATCAGTTTGCAACAATATGTTTTGACATACACAATAATTATTTTGTGCAATTTTCACAATTATTTTAGGCCACACACACGGTTTTTATTCTGGTTGCTACTAGACTTAAAAATTGTTAGCTTATACGTCAAATTGTCTCTTCATTACGAGAAGTTTATTGCAAACTATTTTTTTTTTTTTCGATACGTTTTAAATAACGCTAGGTTTTAATACTGTGATTACCATATCAATTTTAATATGAATAAAACCTGTCTTCTACGCATATGCGAAAATCTGTCGGGTACATGAAATCTATTAGAAAGAAAACTGCTTTGTTAAAGTTTTACATGGATGTCTGTTTGTGATATTTATTATATCACTAAATAGTAAGATATAATATCGTACTTATTCATATATACATAAAGTCATCTTAAAATTATAATATTCACATAGCTCTTATAATAGTATAATAAATGTCACGAACACATCGGTTATATGTGTGTATATGAATCGTGCATTCTAAGGTTAATTTAGTAACTTGTATTAAAATAAAAAGAAGAAATAAAATAAAATAAATATCTTTTATCTAATAAAAATTTGACAAAACTTAGAGAAAAAAGAAGGAAGAAAGAAAAGAAATATACAGGATCTTCAAGTTCATTTAAGCAAATGTAAACAATTTAGTACTGTTATTAATATTTTTATTTTATGTTACTTAATTACAACGTCGCTGTTTCGATGTTTATCGGTATAATACTTAAGAGTCTATCGTACATACATAGTTGCTTTGTGATATATGCTTTAAATAAGTGTAAACTTATTTTAAGACTGCAAGTTTATTAAACCAAATGTATCAAAATAAATGAGAGAGAAGAAGAAACAGAAGATATTGCCGCACCTGTATATGAAGCACAAAACTTTATAAATGTACTTCACAATATCTTATTTTTTACTAACAACTAAGTATTAAATTATCACATTGAGTTTTGTACATATTTTGTATATGTTGTTGCATATGGTAAACACACACATATCCAAATTTAGTTTCCAGAAACGATTTCGTCGCGAAAAGCGAGAGCTGTAACAGCTTTTTGATGTCCTTGATATTCTCGCTCTATTGTTCCTGAAGATGCATTCCACAGTCTTGCAACTCCGTCTGAAGAAGCTGCATCAAATATTAAATGAAATAATGTTATTATGTAAATTGCAGTGAAAAGTTAAAGAGATATTCAAAAACTAATTTTTGAATTTTAATTTACTTAACTGTTTAAATTTATATTGTCAACTTTAAAGTTTTATTCTATGTAAATTGACGAATGCTCACCAGTAAATATATATTGAGAATCCGCGCTGAATGCTGCATCCCAAACCCAACGTTTTGCTTCATGCTGAAGTACTTGTACTTCAGAAAAGTCGGTTGTTCTCCATACTCGAGCAGTTTGATCAGCTGATGTAGTTACCAACAACCTTGACAATCGATTATAAAAATAATCAAACATAAAAACGACAGATTTCTATTATACTGAATATCAACAAAATCAGACATTGCTCACGTGGAATCGGGACTGAATTTGCAACGAAGAGCATAACGTTTATGAGCTATGAGCTTATGACGAGGATTAAGTTTTGTAGGTTCTTCCCCAGTGCCTCCCATTAAAGTCCAGATGTAGCAATGTCCTTTGTTATTCACAGCTGCCATGTAAGTACCATCCTGATCCACTGCGATGTCTTGAATAGAAGATTCAGCTTCAGGAATCTAAAAGATATTTAAGATTTTATAAGCAAACAGCAAAATTACAAGGACACAAATAAACATACCAGTTGTTCATTATGATCTGAACGAAGATCCCATAGATGTATGACTCCACTTTGATCACCAACAATCAATTCTGCTTGATTAGGATGTAGACAAACACAATTTACAGGTGCAGACACTTGAAAAAGTCTTTGGCATTGGAAGCTACTTGATCTATCATTAAAGTTAGAAATTATTCAAAATTGTTTTTGAAAATTTGAGTTTTATATATTTATCTATATAAATCTCTAGATATATCTATTAATTACTTACCTGAGATCCCATACTCTTGCAGAACAGTCTTCTCCTCCTGTATACATCCACTTTCCTTCTTCCTATGTGTAAGAAATATATTTCCACATATTTTGGATAAATCTTATATCAAAATTATCTTGCAATACATATGAATTTCAAACCTGAAAGCCTAAACTAGTAATATTTTTTGACACTCCTTCATAATTAATAACAGGATTGGGATTGTTTGAAGCTAAGTCATACATCCGTATATGTTGATATCCAGCAGCAGCTATCACGTACTTGTCTGGTGTTATGTCTAACGCATTTACTTGCTGTGAAATTTGTTCAGGAAGCTCTTACAGCTTGGCCACGTATATATGGTATGTGTACGTTAGTAATGCAATAAATGTGTAAATATAAATAAAAAATCAATGTGCTTCATAAAAAAATTACTGAAGGATACAGAATCCGTATGTTGACAAGTGCGTTGACAGACGCCTGTATGTGGTTGCCATATCTTGATAGTGTGATCGTAACCTCCCGTGACAAAAATCACCTGTTCGTTGCTATTTGTCCCATCGACGGTCATTTTTAATAAAGTTACGTCTTTCCAAAGTTACAATCTCGAGAGTCTATTTATTTATTTTACTATTGTTATTTAAACTTCAAGCAACCTGTTATATCGTCGAAGATTGTTAGCGAGAAAAAGTTATAACAGGTTATGTTTTGACAATTCGCCTCGCGTTGCGCACGCGGCGCAATATGCAGAATGCAGGCTTTTTTTCGGCGCGCGTGAGTACTATGTAGCTACGTAGCGCATCGCTACGAATCGCGAATCACGAATCACGAATACGCGCATAGTCTATTCGTACCTTAACGGTACCTAATGTAAAGATCACGTGATTTCAATAATGTACATGTATGTATATACAAAATTATTAGGCCTATAATTTTTATTATGTACAAAGTATTGATGTATTTATTTAGCGTACAAAGTAGATAATTTTATAATTAAAAATTTAATAATTATATAATTAAAAAAATTATAGTAATAATAATTATAATTAATATTATCATAGATATTCAAACACGTAGAAAAAAACGCTTAAAGCTTATATTAATTCCAAAAAGCGTCGTATGTAACTACGAGTTTGTTTACATGTGTGTATGTGTACTCATGCGTATGGCGAAATAGTATGATAATATATACACACATGTATACACAAGTTTCTTTTCTGGAAATGTAATTTTGCAAAGATCTTAATAGTGTACATTTTTTAATGTTTACTTGAGTTTTTCCCACATTTTACTTTTCAACTTTTATGTCTTAACTTTTATACGTTTTTTTAGCTTCTGCTTCTAAATATTCTTTCAGTTTTCTCTTCACTTTAAGTTCTTATCTCAAAAAGCTTCGGACATTTAACTTTTCATATCTCTTTTACCGTGTGTTTCTGTATATTCGGACTCTTTATTTTCTACTAAAATTTTTATTTTCAACAGTGCTTGTTTGAAAATTTAGAAGTGCAAATTTATTTAAAAGAGTTGCGTATTATACTATATAATAAAAAAATGTAGACATGTTTTTGTTTTCACAAGATGTTTGAAAATCCGAGTTCAATAACTTTGTTTTTCTGCGAGATGAGATCGCCAGATTAAGAATTGATGATGATGGTGATGATACACACAGCGAGATCCTCACCCTCTCGCTGTTCATCCTCCCGGCGCCGCATTCGCCCTCTTCCGCTGCCGTCGCGACGTCCGCCCTCCGTCGTTCGGTGGAGGCATGCGTTTACGAAGGGTCAGTACGCCTCCATCCGTCGAGCGGATCGAACGCGATATCCTAGGATTCTCCGCGTCAAGACGCCGAGAATCGTCGCCATTGAATACGTGATTGTCGGCGATCATCAGATAACTCGTGTGACAGGATGGCTCCCCGAAGATCAGGAACTTTTCTCACGGTGTCCTCGAGAGACATGTGCACAAGTGCGAGCGCATCTTATCCGTTATGACTGTGATAGCGTCTGTGATTAGTTCGCGATAACACCCAAGTATAATTTACAATTTTATTTTGAAGTAAATATATTTTTTAATATTTTTTTTCTAACTTGCAAACAATAAATAATATTAATTGTTAATATATAATCTTAAAATTATATATCTATATATAGACACGCTCACGCGCACTTCTATTCTAACTTTAAGTGTTTGACAACAATATAAATTCTAAAAATATTTCTTATGCTTTGCATTTATATTATTATTATTTTTTTTGGTAAATTGATACTATAAATGTTATTACGAGTTATTAATGGCTGCATCTTACAGAAATTTAATAAAATGATAATATGGTCGAGCTAATACTTATTTTGAATATTAAAAGTAGTTAAGTAGTTACTAGTGCTTAATTAAATTTCTGTAAGGCGCAAACACAAAGATAAGAAAACTACTTGTAAAGAACTTTCTTTATAATTCTGTGGTTGTGCCTTTGAAATATTACATCTTATTGAGATTTTTCTACTGCTCACTGATACTTTGAAACGAAGAATACTCGAAGCTTTACGTGCTTGAGTCATTTCCTTTAAATATTGGTTGACCATTCAACTTCACGTTGAATCTCATTTCTTTCAAATATTTACTGATTACTTGCACTTTTATATCTGTGAGTTTTTCTAAAGCTTTTCTTAAGCTGTAATTATTCTTATATTATGTGTATAGTATATACGAAAAATTCTTTTATAAATTTAAATTTCTTTTACTATTTATAAAATGTTAACCTTCGTTTATTTTAAACAAAAATTTTTTTAATTAGAGGTTTGCTTTTATGAAAAATAATTAAACAATATACAAATAATATTAATTTTCTTAATATTTATTTTACAATAATACTTGTATTAAAATCTTATATGTTTTTGAAATTTTATGTTGTTTTGTTTACAACTATTATAATATTTCTTACACAAATAATTATTAATCTCAAGATTGACTGAATATATTTAATTTTTTAAAATATTTTTATATAAAATCTTTTTAAGTATACATATGTATATACACAATCTTTTTAAGTATATATATGTATACAATAATTATTATAAATATGTTATTATAACATGTGTTATTCAATATTGACGCATATTTAGCTCGATATTAGAGAGTGAGCGAGAGAGAGAATAAGAAAGAGAGAGAAAAAAATTTTGCATTCTTCTGCAGAAAATTTTGCGGTTGGAACACACCCTAATTCGCGCACTATTCACCGGCATCCTGCGGTCCTGTTCAGGATTTGAGAGACCAACACGCGCGTGACAGTAGAGAAATATCGCGTGGCAATCTCTGCTTTTTTTTCGGTCAGGTAGTTAAAAAGACGGTTGGCTGATACCAACACGTCGGTAATGATTTTAAAGAGCTATGCACACAGGATGATCTGAAGTGCGGAAACACGTTTCGCAAAACTCTGTTTTCAATTTCTATCCTTTTTTTTTTTCTATCTGTATATATTAGATTTTCTCTTCTTTTTCTGTTTTTTCTTTTTACTTACTCGTTTTCACTATACATTGCTCTTTGAATATGTATTTCTTCAGACACGTTGCATAGTGTATTAACACCGCGTAAATTCTGATATTTAAAAATTGCACAAGATCAAATAACATAGAAGATATTTTGTCTAATATTAAAAATCTGCATATAATTCAATTTATTTAAAAAATGCTAAAATATTCGTCCGCGTATACACACATCGTCCCAAATCGTTCTAATTCAAAATAAATATTTTCTCGCATGACGGAAATTGTTTTGTGAGAAGCAAATATTTTTCCATGCGTATAACACAATTCTTTTAAATTGCATTTTTCTCTGTCTTTCTCTTCTTCCCTTCCTCCCTCTCTTTCTTCGTTTTTCTTTTTATTTTCTCACTTATTTTATTTTTTTTCTTTACACTTTCTGGTCGGGAATGTTTACGTCACACAGATTTTTTTTTTTTTTTTTTTTTTTTTTTTTTTTTATTGAAAAATGTGTAATCTGTAATTTCCCCTGGGTTTTTCAGGAAATCTGTAGAGCGACGGTTGAAATTATTGCTCTTGACAACTCATCGAAATACGCATAAATCCTGAATACGAAGAGATTTTAACGAACGTTTTTTTTGTTTATCGCTATGTCGTCTTGGATTTAATTAGAACTCGTAAACGTGAAAATTGTTGGTACGATGCAAAAATTGTGAAAAAAATCATCAAACTAGATTGCGTGTTCTCGTATAATTTTATGGTGACTTGTTTTATCGTAATAGCGAGGTATAATATCTCGGATCGAGCGTAATTAGCACGGTTGCATTCTCTTCCTTGCTATCGTTGGTGTAATGATAATTATACAGAGCACAGTTGTGTGTTATGCATAGTTTATAGAGATTAAAACGATTAATTTGGTACTTTTTTTATGAAAAAAGCATATACATGTCTAGAGAGTTTTGAAAGAAACAGAAAATAAAGATTTTTCTGGAAAAGAGAATTTACTTCTCATATAATTTCACAAAGAGATTTATTATAATTTAAAGGGATTTACTGTGATATTTACACAGTCATAGATTTAATGTGAATTAGATTTAATGTGAATTACTTAGTATATTTTATCTTCTAAGAGATAGAATTGAATGAATTAAATGAATAGCATTAATCAGTGTATTTGTTCCATCTGTGCTTACGGTGTGGAAAAACGGGGTTGGCGAAGAGTTTTCAAACTGCCAGAAACCTACCCTCTGTTACTCTCTAACCGCGAGAGAATAGAAATCTCGCGCGCTGTGGAATTTCTGGACCAGCGGGTATTTGGGAGGCAAAGTTCTCAAGAAGTAGTAATTATAAAAGGACGAAAGGGAGGAAAGAGAATGAAGCGCACTGTTGAGTTTCTCCTTTAGGTTACGTAGTATGAGGAGGGTGCGTTAGAAGAGTAAGAAGGGAAGAACGAGATTTCCGTCAGGCGTGAATTGCGGTTGGTTCGAACTTTTAATTACGCTATACTCACAATCGGAAGGAGATGGGAGCAGAAAGGGAGAAGGAATCTTGCTGGAGGGAAAAAGAGGAGATTTTAAGCAGTATTCGAAACCTACTCTTTCCTAACAAGAGTAGAAATCTCCCGAGGGCATTCTGAAACTGCTAGCGTACCCGCATAAGCCGTTTTTCAATTAATTAGAACGAGGCGGAAAAATATGACGATGTAATAACTACTGCCGTTTGCAGTGGACATATAAATCGCGAGCGTGTGTATATTACAGCCATATCGATATAAATACACATACCCATACACACACATACACATACACATACACATACATATGCCGCAAAACGATACTTTCGCTTTTTTTTTGGTTCGCTATTCGTTCGCGTAAACCAGAAAGCAATTATTGCTATTATTTCGTTGTTTGAAACAGGTGAGTTTTATCGGACACAGCTGCAGATGTGTTCATAGTGGTAGAGTTTCAAGTTCTAGTGATGAAATCAGGAAACGTTTCAAACATTTTTCTGCAGGTTTTGTCGACACCATCTTTTTTATGTGCGAGTTATACGTGAAAACGTGACAAGATTTTTCTTTCACGCTAAATTTCTGAAATACGAATAGAAATATCCATTATTCACAGTCAGACTATTCGAGACATTTCGGAGTGTTATTCGAATTAATAAAATAGTCGGTTTTTCTTTGAAAGATTATTTATAGTTTTGATTGAAGAGAGAGAGAGAGAGATTGATTGATTGATCTTTATTTAACTTTGTCAGCTATTTTAAATACAATTTAACAAACATTTGCTGTAATATATGTTTTTAACATTCTTTTAAATGGTTCGAGTCTTTCGCTACTTTTTATTTCCGTTGGTAAGGCGTTATACATTTTTATCCCTTCATAGAACATACTTTTATGTACGCTTCTTGTTTTTCTGAATTTTATTTTAATATTTCCAATTTGCCTTGTTTCTCTTTCACTTTCTATTATTTCTAACCTACCTCTTAATGGTAACATATTTCTTAAAAGATCTTACAAATAAATATACATACATTATAATATAATCTTTGTTTTAGAGACATAAATTGCAGTGCATCCCGCATACGTACTACTTTAATACCTATCACACTGTAATATTACTCTCATAGCCCAATTTTGTGCTATCTGCAACTGACTTAATTGTGTTTCACTTATATCTAGTAATAGGAGAGACAGGAAGAACAGGGAAAGACAGGGAGAAACGTGGAGAGATACGGAGAGACAGGGAGAGACAGGGAGAGACAGGGTGAGGTCTTTCCGTGTCTCTCCTTGTCTCTCCTTGTCTCTCCCTGTCTCAAAAGACACGGAGAGACATGGAGAGACAGGGAGAGACACGGAGAGACAGAGAGAGAGAGAGAGAGAGAGAGAGAAAACAAGTTTGTGACTTTGCAAAAAGAAATTAAAAAAGTCAGAGACTTTCACTATCATTTATTTTCAATGCAGAAAACGCGATGGCGATAATGGCGGTCCACCCTTCCGCTCTCACCGTCTTCTTTGACTTTTTTTCAAATTGTCCGCGATAATGGCGCAATCGGAATTAATTTCGAGGGCGAACAGACGCGCGTTTTAATGGTTTCTCCGCATAACGGGAAATTCATTAACTCATTTCCTTGTCAAAAAATTTGGCAATTTCTTTTTCTGTAAAATTTATGTGTAATTATACCTACGAGATTCACACACGTACACAAACGTATCTTCTATAAAGCATAAGAAGCATTTCTAAAATTGTTTTTGTTTTCTGTATTTTTTTTTTTTTATACGTTCTTATATGTGCTACAAATTTAGAAATGATTTGTAAACTAATCTCACATTTATTTTAAGAATAAAAGAATATAACTAAATTAAAAATAAAAAAGTAACTTGTTAAAGAGTATTTTTAAAAAATTTTTTTACATAAAATTGTGTAAGAGATTTCTTTTGAATACGTTTAGGAATAAACTGGGGAGGACTACGAAGACGTTAAACGTGAGAGGAATGAATCCCAAAGAACATTTTTCACAACAAAGAGGTGACTTATTATAATGATGTCATCCTAAGAAACACTTGGGGAAACGAAGATGTGCTGCTCAGGTGGTCCAGGTGGAATCAGATTGACCAGGTGCGGTATCGTATGCGGCTTCGCCGCGCTGGTAGCTCTAAGCGTTGCTCTTCTGGGTCCAACCTGGCTCCACACTGAAGAGAAGCTTGTCGAGCCGTATCTGCCTAGAAATTCCGCAAATGTGGTCAGCGTGAAGTTCAAGCTGGGGCTCTTCAGAGTATGCTCGAAGATAGTGAAACCCTCCAATATTACGCTCAGTAAGTAATGACATTTCCTTTCGTAACAATTCACAAATATATTAGGAGAAAGTTTCATAAAAACACTTGCAAAAAATTATGTAGTTTTGACAATTCAATATTTATATATAAATCTCTATTATATCTATTTTAAAAGTGTAAATTTTTTGTAAAATTTTTTTGTAAAATGTTGCGATACGCGCCCACAAAACACAAACAAACGTATAATTTATCTACGATTTTAATGCATTCATATTGCAAAACATTGCAGGGGTTTTTGAATGAATCTGAAAGCTTTATGCGTCTTTCTGTCAGAGTCTTATCTCTTTTGTTTTGGTTTTTTTAACAAAATCTCAAAGTACAATGGGTCGCGCGAAGAATTTTCAGAAATGACGAGGAGTAAACGTAAAAACAAATGACAGTGTTGTAAAGAGCACGAAAGAAAAGACGGGAGACTGTTGGAAAGAACATCCGCGGGCAGAGCGGTTACAAGGGTGATTGCAGCCACCCGGACGATGACAATTTCTTTTTATTTTCTTACAGCCCCGTCTTTCTCGCTCAAGATTTCGACTTTTTATTTTTTTTTACTGTCATCCTCTTTTTCTTCAACAACACCAGCCACGTAGAATCGCTTTGGGCTTTATTTACCGTTATACTTTGTTATTGTATATGGAAATGCACCTATACACGTATACTTTTCGCGATATTAGTCGATACTGATTCTAATTGTTTCCCGTTCTCGATCGGGGCTTTAGTTCTCTCAGCGCTCTAAAGCGAAGTAATCACTTCAATTTTCATTTGCAATACTACGATTGAGTTTGTTTCTCAAATTGTTTATACATTATTATACTTGAGAAAACATTTCTTTTAAAAAATTATATTGTAAAATAATAATAAAATATATAAAATTTTTGAGCAAAAGCGGGGCTTTTGTAAATTATGGATTATATGTGGGCAAAGTCATAAATGAGAGAAATGTATTTTAGTGAGAGATATTATCTTTGATTGGAAACCTGTACACGCAGCGATTTCATAATGGAGACGCCATTTCTGCACGTTTCATAGTATTTGCCGATTAATAAATGATTTTATCCGCAGCAATCCTTTGACTAATAATTAATATTAAAGCTACAGAAATAATGCCGGAAATCAACCTTTATCGAATTTCAATTTTATCAAGCGATTTTATGGGTGTACAGAAAAACACTGTTTTCCGATAAAGTGACAATAACATATCTTTATATATTACAGTATTTCCGTGACATGCAAAATTTACTAACCTGAACATTTAGTGGAACAAAATTTAAGTATATCCATATTTGATATTTCGCGCTACATATAGAAGATATTATTATATGTTATTATTATATGTTATTATTATCTTTGATATTGTACTTGTTTATTTCGATAAGTTGAAAGGTTCTAGAAATGCGTGTCTCTTTAGTTTTAACCTCCTGTTTCCTAAAAGCTTCAGAATATGTTACAGCAGAGAACAATAACTGAATTAAATACAAAAGTTTACTCTCCGGAAAACTGCAGGAAAAGCTAACGCTAGTAGTGAGTTGGGTCACCCTTGTGTTAGTAGTCCGAACTCAAGGCCGTATACCTTCTCTTACCGTAGGGGATCGCGCACAAGTTATTAGTTCAAATGAACGGTGAAAACAGCAAGGAAATACTTTTAAGCTCGATAAAAAAAAATGAACCTCTACTACGTCCGTGGAGACTGGTAATTCGAAGATGGGGAATACGAATTCCTCGTAAATCTTTGTACCCTTCGGGATCGATTTTTTTTTATACGAGGAATATATACTTCGAAAATAAATAATTTTAAATTTAATTTCAAAGATATACGCACATACACACATAAATTAGTTATAATGTATATATATTTTCCATATCTATATTTTCCGTTACTTCTCTCCTAGTAATTTTTAAAAATATTTTATCATTGAGAAGTATATATATTTATTTTATAATTGTTGGTTTTTTAATTATTGTTTAATTGCCATAAAATTTATTATAATAATACTCGTGAATTTATTTTTCTGTTTTATTTTCATAAATGTAATTCATGCTAATTTGTTGCGCCTCGTTCGTTTTGTCTCTATTCTTTGAAATTATAATATTCTGAAAAGAGAGAGTTGAAGTGAGCGCAATCAAGATAAAAAAAAAAAAATCACTAAATAGACGACCGTCCGTGTCCGGGCGGTATCTGGCGATTCCACAGAACTAACGAGTCTTTATTATCCTCGTCATTGCGGGAAATTTGTTTTAATACTGGTGAATACAGCAGAAGATAAAAAGCTCGGAATTTTTCTTTTGATAAAGTTTATTTTTTCTGC
Organism: Pseudomyrmex cubaensis; assembly: GCA_014825685.1. Taxonomy (NCBI): domain Eukaryota; kingdom Metazoa; phylum Arthropoda; class Insecta; order Hymenoptera; family Formicidae; genus Pseudomyrmex; species Pseudomyrmex cubaensis. The sequence continues at coordinate 78,749 of QVOA01008969.1, read as the reverse complement.
AATTTCTACAATAATATATCCTACTAATAATAATATCTGATATATAAGAGCAAATAGAAAGAATGCACACACAAAACTTAATTACTACAAAGTATAATCTATCTATATATTTTAATTAATTTTATTTAACATATTAGTTTCTTTATTATCATAAATTATTTGTTTGATGTTTACTCATCAAGAGTTCTAAAGAGTATTCTGAAAAAATCTAAAAGAGAATTACCTAAATCGATGCATGTCAATAGTGGAAGCAGGACTCGTTACTCGACCAGCAATTAATTACTGGTAAATTACTTCGTAAAACTGCGTGACGCCAACAATTTGTCTTCATTGCCGGCGCGATTTACCGAACAGTCGCGACAGTGTGAAGAAGGGATGAAAAATAAGAAAAGGTGCGAGGAAAAAGGATGGCACAGCGGATTTTAAAACGTATATGAAATCAAAAGAAAATTTGATTTAGATAACATCGGATATAAAAGGAATATAAAAAGTTTAATCAAAGGCATAAAAACTATCTTCAAATATAACAAACAAAAAAATAAATCTAGTTTATTTTTTATTATTGTTGTCATCGAGTCTCGCATATTTTCACACTCCACTCTCCTTAGTACACGAATTATTACATATTGTAATATTTGGAACATCTCAAAATGTAGAAAATCAAGATAGAAAAAGAGACGAAATATAAAAAAATCGAAAATTTGAGAGAGCTGAAATTTTTTGTAACGCGATTAGTCTCGCAAGACCCGTACATCGCATCTCTGCATTTTCTACCCTTGTGTTAACACACCCGGCATCACACAGCGCGCGATCGACGTGTTCGGCGACTTTTCAGTCCGCGTGGTTTCGGGAAATCCAAGAAAATCTCGGGGATTTTCCGGCGACAACGAGTAAAAAGGAAAAGAATGTCGTAGCAGCTAACGGGGGCGCCAAGGGGATGACGGGATAGAGACGAGGGGTATGAGTAAGCAGTAAGAAACTCGGATCGACTACCTGATGGGTCGGTGCCATGTACCAGATGTTCGGTCTGGTTCGTGGCACCATGGATTCTGGAATCGACAGGAGATCGGGAGACGCAAAAAAACTTTTCTCGATTTACCCCGCGCGACAAGCGCACACGCTCGTTCTGTCCCGTTTGATATGTATCGTTCGCGGAGTGGATGAGATAGGGCTTGAGAAATTGCACGAGTGATTTTCATGTTGAGCCTTCCCATTGAATTTCGCACCGAAAACCGCACGACTAGGTATTCAAAAAAAATTTCGGGATTTGAGAATTCAAAAGTTTTTGCTAACGTTACATACAAAAATAATGGAAACGAACAACGTATCGACGCATTTGCTCGCTATTTTTATCGGCTATTGTCTTTTAATCCTCTTTTGTCGTGTTTTTCTGCGCTAATAACGAATGGCGGCCTCGATCGCCGCCATTAGTGGTCCAGCTCCGTCCTCGTTTCCGTCGGAAACTCGGATTAATACAGCTTTGTGTGAACGAATTGCCGCGAACGAGCGCTGCAGCAGAAAAGAATCGAAATTTGACAAGGAAACTCTACTCAATACTTATAGCAAAAGTATTTTGAACTCTCATTAGTTTCTCAGAGTAATCTGACATGTTTATTAAATAACGCATTATGTACATATATTAATATAATATAATATACAAACAAGATTAACTAAAATACTGATTAAATTGAAGTAGTCTAACACATTATTATTTATACATAAATTAATTAACACATTGTGTGCAAACATTAAACATGCAATTGAAATGTTTGATATTTAAATATTCAAATGTTCATTATTTATGCACGAAAGCGGATTTTAATATAAAAATTTTATCTCTGAAAATTTGTAACAATTGCAGTAGCACCACAAAAATTCTGCTGACGGTGATCGAACATAATGAGTGACTAAAAGCGCGATGAGTCGTGCATTTCGCCACGCGATCACGCCGACGAGCTCATTATGGCACTAACGAAGCCGGAAAATTAATTTCTCGGTCGAGTACAATCGCGGATTGCATTGTTTAATGATCGCGACGGGCGGAACGCCAGAAGCGCCTCCACACCGGAAGGTCGAGCCGCTTAATTATCAGTCTGGGCAGAGATATTATTTCTGATAACGAATTTACTTTATCTGCTTTTCCACTTCAAAACTTCCGTTCACGAGAGTTTGCTCCGATAGTTTTTGATAAAAAAAAAAAAGACGAGTTCTCTCTATTTAGTGAATTAAGTTTTGAACATACGAACCATTTTATGTCTGCTTTCTTTTATTAATCTTTCCAGAGCTTCAATATTAAAACAACCAATGTGTGTGTAATATTAATTTTATGTCTTATTGAAACTTATTATATTTAAATAACAAAAAACCTGCGATATTTCCATTGAATTTTCATTGAATGGTATAAATGCTGATTAAAAAAGAAATGATAACTTTTTAAATTATAAAATTGACTTTTTATAACATGAAGTAATAGTAAACGGTTTTTATATATAAAATGGAATAATTACAAAAAATTAAAATTATTACAATTAAACAATATTTTTTACAAGACTTATTCATAATTTTTACAATTAAACAATATTTTTATTTGTATACAGTTAAATAATATTTTTTTTTTATATAAAATGCGTGATAAAATTTTAATATTATTGCAGTTTGATAATATTTATAACGGAAAATTTTATGAAATTTTGTGAATTCAGCGGGTTGCGAAATTAAAACAATTCCCTCTTGACCCGAAATGAGAACGCCTAGCGAAAGGAGCGGCTGCGTATCAGAGAAAGGGTGGCTTTTATCGTGCCGCAATTCTACACTCGCGGAACGACACAGGATATTAAATTTATTCGCGAGTCGACGCCAAGGAAGAAATCGAGCGTGCTCGAGTTCTACCATTGCCCTTCATATATCCTCGCCGCACGAGTTCCCTTTTCGATTTAGTTTGGCAGTAGTCCACCTCTCCGTTCCTTCAGCCGATTTACATCGTCTCGTAGAAACAACTCTCGCAGACGTTCTTCTTGTCCCGAATGAGAAATCTTCTGCCTTTAATCAAGTAAGCTTTTAGCCTTAGACTACACTTGCGGAACAACTCTCTCTCTCTTTCTCTCTCTCTTATAATAGTTCATCATATTCAAAAACAAGATAAATATTCAGTTTGAAAAGTTAAAATCATCAAGTACGAAAATTATTATTCAGAAAATTTCGCAATTGTGCGCGATCAAATAAACGCGACATCTCAGAGCAATTAAAACATTAATAAAACATTGATATTACTGTAAAAAGTTATATTAAATACCAGAACAAAGTATTTGATGGGGAGAGAGAGAGAGAAAAAAAGAGAGAGAAAGATAAAAGAAGAAAGAAAAAGAGAATTGCAGAGAAACTGTCTCAATGCAGTTTTCTCGTAGCCAGGTTGCAGCGTCGCTAACGTAGAAATCCGTAGAAGAACCGCGCACGTACATCCTGTAGGAAGCTTATACAGATGGCGATTCTTCCATGCAGCGATGGTGAAGTCGAGAAAAAGCACAGAAAAAGCGACTGCAGGGGAAGCTGAAATGCGGGAGGGCGAGAGGATATAGCGCTGTAACTTGTCGGCATTAAGCCAATTAAGATGACGCATGGCCGCGAAACTTTCGCCACCGCCAGGGCGATCAATTTTGTTCTCTTCGAGTCCCTGCGACAGCGCGAGAGACGATTCCTATTGAAGAGCTGGTTGAAAAAATTCACTCTTTCGCATTTGTGTTTTGTTTTTTAAAAAGTATAGCTAAATAAATATTAGAAATGTTTTAACATATTATAAATTTATGTTATTGTACGAATGATAAATGCGATCCTCGTATACATCAAAATTAGTTTTTGAAACATCCGACGAAGAGAATTCATGCAACTGCTATTTCGAAAGAAGAAAATTGAAATTATTTCGAAATTAATTGAGGAAGAAAGTGATGAATTGTAGGAAAAAGCGTTCTGGTTAATGTGCGTAATTTATAGTGGCATTATCGATATTCGTGCTTGCATGTGAGCAAGTAGTGTTGCTCGCGTGCAGTTGTATTCGTCGCTCGTCGTTTTCCGCGAGGAAAACGACGCGCGATATATCTATTGTCTTCAGCTCCAGCGGAAATGTCTTTCGTAGTGAGAGGCGCGCATTCCCGGCGCGTATCTCGAATCGAGTTCTCGATTCTGGAAGCACACTACCTTTCAAATACAGTTAACTAACCGGAAGTGACGAGAGCAGGCGGGCGCGTTGAATGCACCGGGAATCATCCGTAAAAAGCATCGATTTTTCGATAACGTCTATACAGATCTTTTTAGATACTTCGATCCTTGGTTTGTTTAGAATTATTTTTAACGAAACACACAAATATTTAAGATTACCATCGTATAAATCGCGAAGGACAAATATATATGAAGACGTTTTATTCGACGGATTCGAAGTCTTGATCTTGAAGACGATCTAAATGAGTTTCCGCGGACAACCATTGAATCCGATTAACACGTCGTGGTGGTCGGTTGATTGAAATATCGAGTGAAAAGGCCGAAGCCGATTCTGCACCTGAGGCTTCGCGTTACGAAGAAGAATCGTTACGAGGAAGCGTTAAACTATCGCTTAATAGTTGGTGAGTTTCCGAGCGCCACTTACATAACAGCCATATTTACGTGATCGATAAAAACAAAAAGTCAGTTTCGCGTTCCTCTCGCAATTTTACGACGCTGCAGATTAATAATGCAAAACGATCGGTCGTATAGAAAGAATTTCAGCGTTTATTCCTTTTTAATCGCTTTGGTTTATAGTGCATTTTAAATACGATAATTGGCAATGAGACAAATCACACGTCTGTATAGTTTTCTATATCTGACTTTATTTTTAGAAATTTTATACTCAAACATCTGAACTTTTAAGTTCGATTGAGAGAGAACGAAGTAAATCATTTCATTAATATCGCAGTTTACTCGAAAATCTCATAAAATGTTTGATCAGCTTTATTACTACTACTGAGAAAAGTTCAAGTAAACTTTATATAAATAACATTTAATCCTCTTAAAGTATTATGATGTTTTAAAATAAATTAATTTTTATTACGGTCTTTTATTATAAAAAGAACAAACATTATCATCTACACTAATAAATTGTGAAACCATATACGATATTCGCAAAAAACAATCGGGATATTTCCTTTCAACGTGAAAATCGAAAAAAAAAAAGATGAAAAGAGTTATCATTTCTTTCTGTATATTATTATTTCACGATCTCTATTTGTGGTATTTGTGTTTTAAGCCGTCTCGCTCGCAGCGCGTTTCCGGTTGCGAGCGGGAAACGAGAAGAAAAGCGAGAAAGAGAGAGGATGCGACGGAGAGGAAAGAGGGGCGTGGAGAGCGATATTGATTTTGCAGCAACAAACCGGCGGCGGCCGCATTTCATAGCCTACCAGACGTAGCCAGACGCACGTTCGACGTGCTCCGAGCGGATTCTGTTAAAAAGTTTCAAGTCTTGCTAGGTAGGATCACACGGAAGGCAAAAGCCTCATATAAGCCACGCCCTTCGATCGTCGATCTTATCGCCTTCACGATTAGGTTTTATCAAAGTTTACAGGTCGGCGAGTACGCGCCGAGAGTTTTCCGGACGATTGCGAATATGCTCGGCTTTTATGTCGAGACCGACTTGCAGAATCGTCACTTTTCCTTTTCAAAAATTGTTTGCAGATATAAGAAAAGAAATTTTTTAAAGAGAAAAATATAATTTTTTTTTTTTTTTTATTGAAATAACATGGAATTGTAGTTATTTCACTCTTTCATTCTCAAAAACTGTACAAAAATCATTCATATAAGAGAGGAAGTAAAATAATATTTTTTTGAAATATATTTTAGGTTTAAAAAATTTCATAGTAGATAAATAAAGATTGCGCAGAAAAATAAAAGTCTTTGTAAAATAAAAGCTAATTTTTTTTTTTCTATCGATGTTCTAGAACATTGAGAGAGGCTTTTTTATTTGCATTGTCGGATTGTGTGACGGTATATTGTAAAATGCATGGAGACTTTATTAACGATCGCGTGCTCGCGATACACGTTATTGTCTCGCTGATACGTGCGATGTAATACAAATCGCGGCATAATGGAAGAATAGCGATGCAGAAGTCGATGCCGACCGCTTTATCACTTTATTATAAACGCCAGACAAAAGGGATTTATGTAAAGACGGTTCTGACACTAACGGAAATTTTCATCCAGATGACATTGTCACGTCACTGCACGGGGACTTATCATTTAATTTTTTTTGTTTTACGTGCGTTTTAAAAAGATAGGTTTTGTAAATTCACTTTTTGCAATTATACATTTTACGCATTTCACTAAGTAAACTGCATGTGAGTGCAATAAATGTTTCAGAAAACTTTTTAAAACCTTTAAATACGTAAATAAAAATTCCGTAAAAATTCCGTAATAAATTAAAAGCTATTTTTTCTGCTATAAACATCGTTTTTCTTGTTTTTTTACTTGTGTATAAATATACTTTGTTACAAAAATATTTAAATTAATTAAAAATATTGAAAAATATTCGAACTATTGTATATATTTTATTTTGTCAAATTGTTTAACGAGAGTATAATTGAGGCGAAATATTGGAAGGCAATTGTTATCAACAAAATCGTCACGAATGTCAATAGAAAGGATGATTATAGGTCGTTCAGAGGAAATCACGTGATCAAAGGCCAATTGGTAAGCGAAACACGTTCCTTCTGTCAACAGAGATGCTAGTTCACTTTGCCAAAGTCCTTGTCGACATCCTTGCGTGGACAACGTGGAGGAACACAATATCGTCTTCGTTCGTAGAACGATCGATGCTCCAATCATATAAGAGTTTGATGAAGTATCTGTTTGAAACTCTTGAAAAATAAAAGTGGCTAATAAGTACAGAAAGACGACGCAGAAATTTTTAATTATCTTCAAATGCAATTTATAAAGCAAATATTGTTTCAAAGTTGTTGAATTATGATATTTTTTCCATATATTCTTAGTTTCTTCTCTCTCTCTTTTTTCGCTTTCTTTTGTCTCTTTCTTTCTTTCTCTGTCTCTCTCGCAGAGATTCTTTGCGCATCTTGGCATTAATAAATCTTCACTCGCATGATGAGCCCGGCAGACTCCATTAAAATAAAACTATCACGTGTGAGAGAATCACGGACTTGCTCGCAATGCAATGAGTCAACGCGCGCACCCAACCGGAAATACTGGACTAGCGCCAAGAATCTAAACGGCGCGCGTGTCTCGACAGATTTGTTGATGCTTTCTGATATTGCCAACAAAAAGATCGCGAACAAGTCAAAAAATGAAAAATCAACCGAATCTACGCCAACTTATTTCTCGTCAATACGCGTCGGCTATTGTAATATCGTACTCTTCGAGAATGTGTAGATTTAAACGCGAAATTAAAACTTACTATCAAACATTGCAAATTATATTAATTGACAATCGTTAAATTATATTAATTAACAATCGTTACTTTAAAATTGTCTCTTGATTTATTTTATTAAAACATTCGTTTTCCGGGTATCAACGTACCGCTCGTTTTTTAATTTCAACCACCAGGATGATCCCAAAATCCCGTCGCGATTCCGGCGAAGGACTTGCGAGAATTAATGGCGACTGGCTAGATAGCACGGTGTTGAACAGCGACGATTAAGCGTCATTGCATAAGAATGCATTCGGAGCGCATAATAATCCCGAACGATGCCTCATCGCGGCAATAAATGTCTTGCGAAGCGACGCCCACCGTCATCACGCTCTGTCGGGAAAAGACAAATAAATTAAAATTACCATTTATGTTCTTCGAAGTGAGAGAGAGAGAGAGATAGACAGAGAGACAGAGAGAGAGGGAAATTCAATTCGCAGTTGTACCTGCTGCGTTTCAAGTCTGAGGAGAATTTCCTTAAACAAACAGGTTTCTAACTATTGAAGCAATAGTACTTTAATACAACTTTATTATTTATCGTTCTTTTATACGAGACTCGAAGTCCACAACACGGACCTTGATGGTTTCTTGCGCGAGTTTGCACGCGGCTTTCATTAGCGAAAGTTGCCAGCCGGAAGGCAGAAGCGCGGTTGAAGTTGGAAAGCTGATTGAAGTACCTCGGCGGTTTACCGCCTCTATCTCTTCTCTCTCTCTCTCTCTCTTGTTCTCTTCGATCGATTTTTTTAATTTATTTGTTGAAAAAAATAGCTGTAGTTATTAAAAACCGAACAATTTTCTTAGGATTTAATAATTTTTATTTTTATAAAACCCATACCCCCCTGTAGTTGGAAAAAACTCGCTGATTGTTCAATTATCTCAAAAGCAAGACTCATCAATACATAAATGATCCAATTTAGCGCACGAAGAGGAAAAGGAGAATGTGAATTCGACCATAATTCTTTTCGCTTTTAAATTGTAAAATATTTTGTAACTTTGTTTTAATGCGGTTTAGTTTGACAAACGTAAGGCTAACAGGGTTAATCAACGGAGAAAATTAACGGGCCATTTTTTGTAATAAAAAGATCCGGACGTAGTTGGCGAAGTCGAAGAAGTCTCATCGATTTTACAATCTACCACCTTCGCGGACTATTATCCCCCTTCCTTCCTCTCCCCCTTTTCCTTTACTTTCTCCTGATAACTCGACATTCTCTCTCTTCATATAGTCGAAGAGGAAGGAGGGTGAGATCCTTTTCTTTTTTCTTAATGTAGACACCTTACCTAACTCGCAGTTAATGAGGCGAAAATAAACGTATAGAAAAAAAAGATACATTTTGCAGAAAGAATGGGGAATTTTCGTTTATGTTTAAACTTTGTCCGCGCGCGACAACGGCCGGAATGAAAACTTTTGTGCTCGTGCAAGCGAAATCGCTGTTGTTACGATTGCCAATTTTCTTTGAAGTGTCAATTCTCGACAATTCTAAAAACTATTTAAAACTTTTTTTTGAAATTAACTACGTTGTAACATGTTCTTATTAACTCAGCTATTCAATTTCTATCCTTTGTTCCAGACATTTCAACGCCAGCTTGTCGTTACGTGAAGTACAATAGCCTGGAAGATGTAAGGTCGCAGGAATTGGGTTTTCAGCAATTAGAATTTACGCCCACGGTTGTCTCAAAAATACGGTAAGACTGCCTGTTCATATATTCTCATATAATCACGTCATACACTATTAACTCGTTATTAAAAGAGAGGCGAACGACGACCGGTCGTTAATATTTCTCCTTAAAGGGTTCGAATTTAATTATGCCAACTTGGTAATACCGAGAGCAAAGTGCTGCTCGAGCAGCGAATATCCTAATTAGCAATGCGGTTGCTGTAGCTGCCCTTTGCACGTATAACGAAAATTGGCGTCGCAACGCGCAAAGGCGGTCCGGCGTAAAGGGTAAACTCGTTTCAGTACATACGACACAGCGTTCCGTTTTGCTTACAGCGCAAACTAATTACGTTCGGTAATCGAACGCACGATCGAATAAGAAAATTTGATGTTGCAAATCTGCAACGTTAAAAAAAAAAGCAATAAAAACAGGCAATTGCAAATTGCGAAATAAAATGTTTGTTTACCTTAAACATGATTAAAGTACAAGTCAGAAAATTATTAGTTTCGCGAAGAAAATTTAATTTAAACTTTTAGGAAAAACGGTTAAAAAATTTAATTTGCAGTTTCAATGGATTTTGTTTGATAAATAAATAAGTAACTATTTTTACACGATAGAATGCACGTCACGAGTACGCGCTTTTATGTTTTATAATTAGACTGACTGCACGTAAAACGCGTTGATGTGTTAAGCCGTTCAATATCAATTTACATCTAAAAATAATGCAACTTTCGCGACAGAAATCATATAGCGTATTTTTGACGGCGATGTCCTTCAGCATCGATGATTCGCAATAACAGGCCGACTGCGATTCTAAATAGCGCTCTCGAGAAAGCACGCTATTTTGGTGCAACAGGTGATGTGACTCGAAATTGTCAACGTTTCATCTAATGATAAAATCAAGTCGTAGGTTACAACGCAGCTGAGAAGCTTGGCTCGCATCTGAAATCGGCTGCATGGCGATGCAATCGGACGTTTCAGCGACGAGATGCATCAAACCAGTTGCATCTAAAACACTCGCACATCTGCTGTTCAAGGGAGTTTGAAAGTTTAATGTTATTTTAAGTTATAGTTTATTCACACAAATTCAAAATACTTGTAATAAACATTTGCTCATTGAAATCTCGAGAAACGGGCGCGACAAGAGATAGTAGAATAAGATTTTTAGAAATTTAACGAGATATTGCAATAACGTCGGAACATCGATTTTTGTAGGCGAGTTTGGAATCTTATCAAATCGCGGGGAAAGATTAAGGATCCGCCGAGGTAAGCGAAAGAAAATGTCCGCACCGCAAAATGTAGAGACGCGCGTAGGCCACTTCTCTCTTCTTCCGTGGTTCCTCTCCTCCCTGCGTCTTTAGACAATTTATCAGGGATTTCGGGTCGAATCCTGCGGGCTATCGTGCGCCGCGCGCGCGCACGACCTATATTTTTTTACAATTTTTTTCCTCCCTAAACCGTTTTTCACCGCGCGAGCTCGTGCGGGCTTTATCGAATTTATTCCGAAAATAACGCCGTATAATTTAGTCGGCGCAAAATTGGAGGACGCAAAATAAGCTGCGGTATATTTTATTCATCTCGCATTTTCCGGTCGCGATTTGAAGGGAAATTAATTGCAAATCAACTCTGTGTGAATCAGTCGTACACATATATCGGCAAGCTTTCCGATGTTATGTCAAGTTAATACTATAAATCTCGCCAAGGATTCGGAGTGGATCGTAAATTAGTGTCTCGCCGAGAGAGACACCGAAGTCAGCCGCAAACTCGTCAATAATTCATCGCAGACCACCAAAAACCCTTTTGCGCCACCCTAAGCGTGATTGACTTGATCCAACCAGAAAGAGGGATATCTATATTCTAAAGCCAGAGGATTACGATTCAATAAATTTGAAGCGCCGCGTCGAAATAGATTTTCAGAATGATTAAAAGTAAACAAATGCAAAATATATGTACAAAATATAATGTATATGTGGAAATCTCCACAAATCCGATGAAAATCCGAAGATTTTTCCTCAGGTTCAGATAAGCTCCATATATTATCGAATCAAAAAGTTATGAAGTTCTAAAAGACTTCGCTTTCAGAAGGCCCGAAATAATCCTCAGAGAAACGTCGTGCTACTTCGTGGCCGCCATTCAACTCGGGAAATAACGGGCGCGAGGGCGATTTCCAATCTTTGTGCCCGAAAATCGTCCTTTATCCCTCACCCAGGATCACCGACCGGAGGAAAGGAAGAAGTATAAGGATATAACCTCGTCCGGGAAAACTTCCTTCGTTTCTTTCTTCTTTTCTTTCTTAGAGAGTCCAGTCCCTGTCTGGGTCGAGAAGACGAGTTCTCGAGCCCGGGGGTAGTTTGGATTACAGGCAAAATACGTCGAAACGAAATCCCTTCATCCCCTAAGGCTGGATTTTTCCTTTCTTTGGGCGTCATCTCTTCACAGTAACGTTTGCGGTAAATGTACGTTTTATAAGAATGAAAAGGATCAAGAATGGTCAGAGATTAAACATAAAGTGAAATTGTTCAAGAGGGATTTCTCATTCTTACAATTTAAGATATATGTATATATATCTCTCTCTATTCTTAATTCATTGTCTGCAAAAATCTGAACAAACAAAACACGTACAAACGATGTAAACAGAATTACATTGCGCGTGTGAAACTACTTAAAGCGATGATAACAAATGATGTGTTCGATGTATAACTTATTCGATATAAATTATTATGTAAACTTGTTTTTTTCAAATCTTGAATTATTTATAAATGTTATGAATTCGACTCTGTATGGCTGCAAACAAAACTTTCGGGAATACCGCGCGAGAACAGTATCCAATTTGTCTCTTTCCCGCTTGAGAATAATTCAGTGATCGCAGTGTTGAAACGCTGCGACGAATAACATCCCGAAGGGGAGAGAGAGAGAGAGAGAGAGGAGAGAAGGAGGATTGAAAGGGAAGATAGTGGAGAGTTCTTGGGGAAGCTGTTCTTCCGGATGGCTATTCAGCTACATGTTAAATGGTAGTGTCCGCTCATACTCCTCCTTGACGCCCGGGACTCATCATTTGTCTCATTCTGGATCCCACGACATCCTCCTTTCGCGTCTCATCTAGCTGTTCTCTTCACACCGTCCTTCTAGTGCTGCGGTAGCCATCTTGCCGCCCTTTTCTCTGTTTCTATTGTTGTCGACCCTTTATTGTCTTCCGTCGACGTAACTTGCTCAACCGACACAGCTCGCGTTCTTCGCTCGTGCGGAAACCGGAAGTGCTGGAGGCGTCTGCTCGCGTCGTTCTACATTCTGCTCGTTTTGACGCATTGTCAAAAAGAGAGAGTCGCACGAAAATTGCGAGAGAGATCAAGCTAAACACTGCGAGCGCGCTGGTGCCAGCGCAGATTAAAGTGTCACTACTCGTTACTCTTCGAATTTCTCAGCAAATGGTTTCATTCGTTCGAATTCCGAACGATAACATAAAAAAAAAAGAAAAATCATATTTGCTTAAACAATGTACGTATAGAACGCTTGACACATTGATATTGATAGTATTAGAAAACTATATTGACTTGTAATAAATATATTTTACAAAATGCAGCTGATAGTTAAACAAATGTATACTACGAGCTTTTGCTGGATCTGGATCATTTATCTGTGTTTCAGTCCTTTCATATAACACCACGTATCGTTGAGAAACCGAGCGTGCACACAAAAATGGCGTGATCGACGTACGAGTGAGAGCAAAATTCATAAATTACAAGACGCCAACCGACGTTTGGAATTCTCGTTTATCAAATGCGGGCGCGTGACGTTTTTAGTCGCTTAAATTAAACGAGCCCGTTGTAACTACTCCGAAAACGAACATTTATCTTCGTACCGTAACTGGTCCCCCTGTTTCTCGACGTGCCCTTAGATACCCTCCAAGATACCTGGTTTTTCGTTACGTCAAACGTTACCCTTTCTTCCACTTGCGCGATCTCTAATGATCTCGCGATATTTATCTCATTTAAGAAAATCTGAAGAAATAATACGTAGAAAAAATATCAATATGTTATCGTCAAACTGTAATTTGTATCAGAAGTTTACAAGATAATGCATCTCCTTCTTTTTTTTATGTAGTATGGAGTTTCACAGCTTCTATGATGCTTTTTGCTTTTGGCAGAGAAAACATAATAAAGATTGTAAAGATTTATGCGTTTTTTTTATAACAATGCTCTTAAGAATTGGAAATCTCTCAGGCAGCATAAACTATACAGATTTAAGTGTCAAAATTCGAACGGTCAAAATTTTTATCTGAATTAATAACGGTGGAATTAATGCTTGGCGCTCACTTCGGCTTCTTCGAGCTTCTAAGGATCAAAGACTTAGTTTAATTAGAAGCGTCTGTAGGAAAAGCGGTAGAACGCTTCAAAAGCGCAGCTATAATCCGCTCGTTAACGAGCCTGGAGCACTGAAATCGTTACTTTGACGCATCGCAATTATTTATTGTGACGAGAGTCTCTTCTAAATTGGCTTTTTGCGATCTCTGATGAAAGACCGAGATCAAAGCGCGTATTCACTTTAATGAATCAGCGAAAACGCTGCACCACGTTTCGCTATCCGAAGAATGTAATTCTGATTACGTATGTCGTGCTGTTTTTGTAGGTGCTCGAAATAAAAACAACGAACCAGATTCTCTCCAGGCAATATTCTCTTTACCTACAACTAAATATTGACGAACTAAATATTTATCTCTGTGTACAGAGGTAGCGTTAAAATTATAATTAAAAATTTGCAAAATAAAAAATCTATTTAGCGGACGCGTATAAATTGCTTCAAAATTTATTTTTAAACAAAAATCATATTTTACTCAAACTCCGGCCCTCCATAAATCGTACGCACAATAGTAAAGTGAGGAAAAAATTTTATTGCGTTCAGGCAGACGGGTTTCTAAGGTAAAATAGAATGTTCCTTTGAGAGCACTCTTTCGAGCAAAAAGCGGAAGCATTATGAGCTAAGGGTCAATATTTCGGAGGAGACGTGATGCGATGCGACGTCGAGCGAAATGGCACTTTCGCGAAATCTGAGCTGCGATACTCGCGTGACAGTGTCGCGTCTTCTGAAATTTCATGCCGTAGCGTAAGATGCTGGAATGTTCCGGCGAATGAATTAGGGAGAAAACGCGATAAAAAAAAAAAAAAAAAAAAAACAACACGTCTCTTTGTGTATCCTGTGTGTTTTATTTTCGTTTGCCGAATTATTTCGCGAAGATTTATTTTTCGCGGAAAAACAAGCCAAATACAATCAGTGACGTTTCAAGTAGCGCGTAATAAAATAAATCGAACGCAAGCAATTAATTCGCGGCCGGTTATTATAGAAACAGGGGATGGTGTTGCCGTAAATAACAATAAAACTCTATTAATGTGGTAGCTCTGATGGTTATCCCGGCTTGGCGCCGGGCCAGAAACATACCGTGCCGACTATTCATCCCCGCGAAATACACGCCGCCCTATCTGCCGCCCCGGAGGGTTGTGGATGACGATGTGCGCGCGGGATGCGCTCGCATACCAATCCTACATCCGTATGTAATGTAGAACGGTTATGCGGCATTACGCACTGAGGTAGGCGCTCCGAAGCTGCCTACTGGCACCGTCAAATTGTCCGAATTAATCCGAAGCAAACATAGGGATGCGATCACTAACTTGAGAGGTATATTAACAAGTCCGTGCTTTCATTTCTTTTCCGCTTGTCCAAAAATGCACAGACTTGTCACTGAAATAAGCAAGTTTATTTTTATCGATTCCCAAAGCTCACCAAATCTCTGTCTTGCGAGATTCCTCGATTGTTTTGGAAGCAATGCGCTTTATTACAAGCTACGACCGAGCAGTATATTATCGCGCGACGGCCCTGATTTATTACTAAACAGTTCGCCAACCCACTGCCCAATATCCATACCAGGTCCCTCATCGGCAAATGACGCCACCGCGGTCTGTATTCCCTTACCGCGGCGTCGACGCATTGCTTTTCCTTGCTCCGGCTGAAACTATTAATTCTCATCTCCCGCAGCGACCGATACGCCACATAATTCGATTCTACAAAATTATCGCGCCGACGACGGAACCACGAGATGGTGTGCAATTGCATTGTTGCATGCAAGCCAGAAGTTTCGAAAACAAATGTGCGCTGTGCTCCGCAACTGCACGTACATATGAGAGCCACACAAACGGTTCTTCGTTTTTGATAAATATTTAAGATGCAATATTGTTGTTTCAGGGTCTCCGCGCCGTTCCAACTGGTCGCCGCACTGTTGATTCTTGCCGCAACAATATCAGCCGTGATCGGTCATTGTTATTCCGATCAAAGAACTCTCATAGCTTGCGGACTCTTCCTTTTAAGCGGTAAATATTATTATCGAAGCTTGTACATATACGCATGTATTTAATATACATTACTAGATATATTTTGTAGACTTTTTTTTCAATATGCGTAAATGAAAAATATGCGAAATGAATATGCGCGAGCGGTAATAAGATAGAAGATAGTTCTGAACAACGAGCTGATTGTTGATTCGCATTAGTTGCCCTTCTCCCTTGCTATTAATTTAGAAACACTCTTCGCGGAACGAGCGCCTCCGGCAAAACTTTCTTGCGCACTTTTGCATAATTAAACATTCTTTTGCTTCGTGTGAAAGAAGAGGGGTGAGAAAGGGGCGAAAAGGCGTGCAAGATAGTACACTTCCTCAAGTGCAAAAAAAAGCAGGAAGAAAGAGAGAGAGAGAGAGAGAGCGAAATCGCAGAATAGAAAATAACCTTCTTCCTTCGCCCACGTGTCTACAATCTCGCGATAAAATTCTCGGCAGATTTTCAAGTGCTCTCTCTCCTCCCACACTTTACGAACGACCGCCATTGAGGACGAAGCAATTTCAGGAAGGAAATCTTCGAAATAGTACTCAAGAGGCATCAGTGCCGTATTCAGATATATTATTTAAGTGGTAACATGAAATCCTTTATTTTCAGAAACAATTTGCATGCGCACGATTAAGAAGTTATAATAATTTTTTTATTTATATGATTGCGTGGATTTTTTTTCCATAATTTAATAGTACAGCGATTAAGAAGAAACTTTGACATACATTAATCATTACTTTAGATTGACGCATGCTTTCAGTGATGAAAGCTTTTGTAGTAATCGTAGATAATGTCATCTTCCTCAATAGGATGTTTTCCACCATTTATAAAATTATCATCATCATCATCATCATCATTATCACCATCATCCCAACCTAGAAATTCGTCGAAGGAGGTCGATTCTGATACGTTATGCCGTTGCCCCCATTTTGGATTTCGGTCAAACTTTGCGCAGAAAACACGACCGCCCTTGCGGTCTTCCTCTTCGTTGATATTGAGACCCCTAATTAATGATATAATTAATTTAATTTATAGCCATACAGGAAACCGACTAATATCAACCGAAGTAATAACAACATCGATTTCAACATCGATTTACTCTTCATCCCGAGCTAATTGATTGATAACAATTAGAGAATGTAACGCAATGTTTGTTAATGGGATTTTGATAAAGTAAATATAATAGTGCGTGAAATCTCATCAATATATTGCCATCATAGTAAACTATAGTAATTGATCACGAAAGATATATATAATCAATTTGAAATATTTAACTTATATTCGAATATTTGCTTATGTAAAAGATTGATTGATTGATGTAAATTTGATTTTTCGGTAAAAAGGTGTGTATTTATACTATATGTGTACTCACTTTTCTATGCACCCCTGAGCATCATTGTAGGTACTGAAGCAGCGTCTGCACTTTGCGAAATATATCTGTCCTACAACAAATGCATACAAACCATTGACTTGCTTCAAGCAATTATAAAATTGCACATCACATTCACATAGCGATCTGCAAAGAAGTAGAAAATGAGTGTTTAATAATAGTTTCTAATTTACACAACAAAAATATTACGGTAATTTACAAAAATTTTACAGTCTGCAAATGTGATTGTTTTGCAATCCGTATCTCGAGGATTTAGGCTCTACATAGTCTTCGCACTTATCGTGCGCTCTGCAACACATGTCCAGCTCTCTGTACTTGCCTAATTCGGAATCATCGCGAGCAATATCGCCTAGGCCACACCAAAGCGTGCCTGAATAAATAATGAATATACTATACATATATATATATATATATATATATATGTATAAATTATCGTTAAATCATCATTGACAACATATATGTTTAGTAAATTATTCATTTACAAATTAATTATGCGCTAATTAAGCTAGATTGTTTTCTACGTTTGTTATGATTAATTTTTTTACGATTTTTTTATGACTAAAAGAAGGTAAATATTACCTGGAAGAATCCCATGCTGAAGACTTTTAAAATGCTTTAGTCCGGAAAAAAATTTTTTGAAAGTGTGACCTTCTGTCACACGGTTGTTATCAACAAGCAACACGAAACACGCGATCAGATGAATCGCGTAGAGTCGTTTCATTTTAATAAATGATGTAATTATAAAACACTTGATCAAACACAAGCCGAATAAAAATCACAAGTAAATAAAATATGATAAAATATGTAAGATAAAATATGTAAGACTTTTGAGTCTTAAGCACAAGAAGTTTGATTCATAGATAAAAACTGGTTTTTTTTCTATTGTAAGATATGATAAGAAAAACTATTCAGGTCAAAATTGTTGTTGACTTAGCGCTGTATAAAACGAAACTGTCTCAGTATCAGTCGTTAAAGGTGGGATTATAATAACATCGATATTTATACGTATTAACGCATATACGTCAGATTTACCGCATATTTCCTTCACGTGTTTCCTTGCCACGAGTTTCCTCGTGCGATAACAGATAGTCGTCGGTATATCTAAAATTAAACCGATACAAGCAGTCTTATGCAAACCGTACAATGATAACAGTCTGTACATGAGGTAATGTAAAAACACTGTTGCATTTATACGTTAGTGTATTATTTACGCAAATAACGTAAGCTTGAAATTACGGTAAGGGAAATAAACTGCGGACATATTTTTTTCTTAGAAAGAACTAAAGGAACTGAACTTTAAAATGTAGTAGCGTGGGTGCCTCCCCGAGTTTCTGGCAGAGCTTTTTAGAGCTACATTATTTCAACTGGTCCGACCAACTCCCCACCATCAACCTCTCAAAGTCTCTTTCGCTCGACTGCGCATTCCTTTTAACGATTTCGTCCCTCTCGGCCGCGACATCCGTTTTCGTTTCACGTTCTTCTCTCGTTCCTCACGCTTTTCGTCTACCACCCTCCATTCATCCACTCCGATATCTTTTTTTTTTTTTTTTTTTTTTTTTAAGAATAAAGTAAAGACACGACTATCTTAACTGTAAATTCACTTAAAACCTCTTTTCAAATAACAATAAATATGCGGAAACATTAGCTTAAAACAAAAGAACAGCAAGTAGAAAAATGTGCGACCGTGGTTTTAATCTTAACACAACGTATACGGATGCGGTCAACATAAAAATGTGTTCTGAAGCATCGTATATGCATTTTTATTCTTCACTAATGTAAGTAGAACAAAGGTGGACTGATGTTTTGAAACATTCGTATTGCAACACGACTTTCTCTATTCACCTAAAATATCTATCCAGTAAACCTTTACATGAACATATTGACATAATACATTCACATATTGACACAAGTTTGAAGGATATAAACGGCGAGGAAACTGTGCACGCGGAACGATTAACGATTGCAAACGAGATTGCCAAGCAAGATGTAGGAAAGAGAGAAGGAAGGAAGCTCCTCACATTATTTCCGGCGAGTGCGGAAAGCGGTCTGCGTTAAACGTTTGCATTTGTATTGAGCACAAAAGCTTTGACGTGTATGTGCTGCCCGGTCCGGAGGTTAATGCACCAAGAAGTACATTACTGGAAGTGCTTACGAAAGAAAGAGTGAGTGAGCGAGACCAGGCAGTCATCTGAAGAGCACGCGGTCCTGCATGCAAAAGAGAAAGGAACGAAAATGTGTGTCGGCTACTAAAAAGTGGAAAAACTACCCCCAGCCCTCTCCTCGCAGTGTCGCGCGCAATCTGAAGAAAGAAAACTTCTAAAGAGGCATTCAAAGTTCGAAAACAGACGACAACGCGTGACTTCTTTTCAAGTCGTAACAGGAATCTACGTTTTGGTGATGATAATAACTTTAGTCACAGATGTATAAGTTCTACTTTGCATCTAACATTTCTTTTTTAGAGATGTAACGGATGAATATTTAAATTTATACTTTCGTTTGCAAAGAAAGAGCATGTAAATATAATATGTACTCTCGCGCGCAAAGAGAAAATAAGGGCATTATAAACGTACACGTAGTTGCACGGGATCCCGGAGACAATAAAAGTTCTTTTTAGTTTATCGCAGTTAAAACCTTGAAAAGAATTGTGAGCACTTTCCAAGTTTCGTTACTGTGCGCATAATGTTTTTAATAAATGTTGATATCTCCACGGTGTGCTCTTGCAAGCAAGAAATCGCAATATGCTTGTTGGCGCGCGCCAACGAGCAGATTAAAAAACTTTCCATATGTCTCATATAAACACTTTTGAAGAGCGGTGCGTTCATTAAAATGTTGTAATGCAGAACGGAGATTAAGCTTTATTATAAAGGCCGTAAGGGGAAAATCGTTGGCCGAGTGACTAAATTTCCTGCAGACTGCATTGTGTCGCGAAAGAGTCAGGCCGCGATATTTCAGACGTGATGAATGTAATTTCGCTTAAAAAAATCTCAAATTACACCATTTTTATTTCAATTTCTTTCAATTTTTGAAATGATTTTTATTTCAAAGCGAATTACTAATGGATTTTTATTTCAAAGCGAATACTCTGTATGTCATGTCCATTAAAAATATCGTTATTATAAACAGTTAATTAACAGTTAATTACTTAGAAACTAGAACTTTAAAATAGATTGAATGTAAGAGAATAAATGAATGATAAAAAAGTGTCTCTTCTCTTCGCGATTGATGATATTTCTCCACATTATTCAACTGATCCGTGCATTTTTCATCGTTATTTATGCTTCCTGCTGTCATTCGGGAGTACCGCTGCAATATCTAGAATCAATACGCAGCATAGGTAACGGAACAATATTTTACCTGTCGGAACGGAATCGTCTTTCGAGAATGGTGGACTAGTTCCGCGGAAGTACCGCGACTGCGAACTTCGACTCGGTACGTCAACAAACTTAAAATGGAAAGTTGACAACCCGCGAGCGCGCCAGACATTTCGCTTCCGTCGCCTTCAATTTGAATAAATCCCACACCCGTCAGTCGAGGCCCGCGGGCGAATTGCGTCCTTTTCGAACTTATTCAAATTTCGTCGCTCCTGCGGTTCTCTTAATAGAGCTCCGCCTCAACATTGGAGGAATGCTGTCGCGAAACCGACCGCTGCTATCGGACGGCAAATTATTATTTTAAGCCGCCGTATTGACGATCTAACTGCGCCCGAGGAAACAAGTAATTTACAATGCAAGTTATAAGCTTGTAATAACTTGTGCGAAGTTAGCCGCGCTATAGTTGTTAATGACTATAATTAAATTAAACGAGTTGCGGTGGTGTGAGACATGGCCGCATTTCTGTTTGCTTCGCGGTAATAATGTTACTTCTCGCAGTCGTGTGGCAAAATAAAAATATAACTTTTGAAAGAGCGCAAGTTTTTCTGCTCTGTTTGAATAAACCAAATATAGGTAATATATATATAAATATGATATATAACATATAGCGAATACCATCGAATAACGCAAATACATATGTAAATGTTCGTTCTGCGCGTCGCGTGATTCTGCGTGTCACAAAACCTATTGAGTAGTTTCGAAATATAAATACCACATTACAGACGTGATTTACCGCTTGTCGTAATGTTTTACGACGTTATTCGATTCCGCATTAGGTATATGTTGGATGTTTATTATGATAGAATAATACCTTAAACACATTACCGCGATATAATATTAAATTTCTATAAAAATTGATGTGATTCTCTCGCGTAGATGAAAGCAATCGTATAATGACATGATGACTAAAATTAATTAATTGCAAATTTCACTTTGCATTACTGCAAACATTCCCTGATGTAGAAACAGGACGTTTTCATGTTTCGCGTAATTCCTCGTCTGTTGAAAAGTTCATCGGATTAGGGACGTAATTCGGTGTGAGAGCGGAACATGATAAATTGCACTATGTTCCTATATAAAGCGCGGTTTTCTGTTCACGTAAATATTTGATGCGCATGTGATTAATTGCGGTTGCCTAATTACCAGTGTACAGCTTGAAATTGCATCTGCATGCATACAGAGTATCACGATACTTTTTATCACTCTTGCTTTCAGCTGCGAATTTTTTAATCTAGTTTATTTTACTCTCGCTTCACCCCTTTCCCCCTCCAAAAAATGTATGACTGATCTCTGTAATCTTTCTCTCTTTCTTTCTCTCTCTCTCTCTTTTCACATATGGCTTTCTAATATATATTTAAATTTTTTTAATTATTTGGTATTAAAGCACATTTTTATACATTTATATAATAATTAAAACTGATTTATGCAAATATGCGAGTATGCGCGGACAAACGTTTTGTACGTAGAAAAAATATGTAAATATTATATGTAATAATAACATGCCCTTTCGATCTTTCTTTGTGCGGAAACGAGACGAAAATAATTCAAAATGCTACAAAATACTCTAATGCAGGTTGTTACTGCATTTGACGAGCAACAATGCTTGCTCACGCTCGAACGAACACAAATGTGCTTCACGTCGGTGTTCTAAGATGCTACTGGGTGAATCGATTGTTTCGTTTTTCGCGTCACTGGTTCTGTATCTCGAGCGCAAATTGTGCGCAAGCTATTATCAATGGCGTTGTGACACGGTACTAGCTTAAGGAAAATTACAGCTCGCTTTTGACGATCATCTTGGGCGAATTGTACAAGCTGCATTAATAATAATTCACGCTTGAATGTGCTGTTGCGAAAAAAAAAGATCCGTTTTCATTAAACGTTAAGGTGCGCTCCGCGTATTTCGCGGAGTCTGAGGAACGCGTATATTCAGTTCGTTCTCTTTTATGGGTCGTTGTAAGATGAGGGGGTCAAGTCGTCTAACGACGTCGTTATTATTATGCAGAATAGTTCTTAGTACGCGCACTCGACATCACATCACTCAGCTCACATAAAGAGCGACGTACATCCCAAATTCAGATCTTTCCAAAGAACATCGAAAAACCCGGATATGGCGTATCTTTGATTTAACGTAGAACAATTTTTGGTTGATTCTTTGCTTTAAAAGAAGTTTGTTTTTACACAATACATTATTTCAAAAAATAGAATTATTTAGATTTTAGAAAACTATTATAATTAAAATTTTTTATAAAATTTCTATAATGCTTTAATTTAAAACAGCTGTTTTTATATAGCGGAAATTGCTTGAATAATAGTTTGAGCAACGGGTTGCAGCATAAATTGTGAAATTTGCTCATTGTTAGATTTAATATTATATATATATATATATATATATACACACACAGAGAATGTGGGAGGAAGAGGAAGAGGGATTTGTGTTCAGACTAAATTAAATTCTAGCTGCACACATGGCATGTGCGCGCATCACTTTTTAATATCCAACATTAATAAACGTATCATATCCAAGAGAGATATATGTGACAACATCGATACGCGCGATGTTATGAAAATTTGCGCAAACACCGTGATCGAAGAGGCATTATTTTTGTATATTGTTTTATGTATTTCGCGTATAGCTTTTGCCGTGATGTAAATTATTTTTATTTACGAACACACACACAATACACTGACACGCTCGCGCTTTATTCAGCGTGGATTTATAAAATTAATCGCGCTTCGATTATGTCAAGAGCAAAACACGATAAAATATTGTGTTCGATTTTAATCGTTGTGTAATTCGATGTGTTGCGCGGTATTTCGATACATCAAAAGTATCGCTAATTGTGCAAAGACAGTTAAACATAATATATTATTTTTTTTTTATAAAACAAAGATCAAATTTCTTATTAAAATTTTCTCCTGTTATGTAAAACTGTGTTTTAACAACGCACAAATTACCAAGCAGAAGAAATTCAATTGGAAAAATCACATGATCGTGTAGGACGTTGTAAATCGAGTTCGTCTAACCGATCATGTAAGTACGCCAACGCAGAACTGAGTCTTCCGGGAGAATATGCACGAATATTTTGAGAGCATACAGAGAGTGAGAAAGCGCAAAAGAGAGAGAGAAAGAGAGAGAGAGGAAGAGAAGAGCGTATATCCTGGCGTGCATTCTGGCGCTATTTTGGTGCATAAATTTCAGACGTGCTGGCTATGGTTTATACCGACGGGATTAAATAACTTGACCCACTAGTAACATATCACGACCGTGTACGGCATGCGTGTTGACTCCGGTGCGTACACATATGTGTTCGCTCTACATCGATGAAATGATATAATATATGTCCGCATATCGATTCGTACAGCAATTTTTTGCGTATTCAAGCAATATCTCACATATTTGTCTTGATTATCGTTGTTATGGAAGCTATCGGCCGCCAATATCTCGAGAATGCATCGTGACCCGTTACCTCCTTCTCCGGCTTTGCGGCAAGAAACGACCTGAGGAATCTTCAGCCATTTCCGACAGAATGTCCGGCTTCGTAGCCGGGTAGTTTGATTAACCAAGATTGCCAGGGCGACCTTACAAGCGACGAACCACCTCCCTATCGACTTTCACGTGAAAGCCAACTCTAGGCTCTACGAAGATTAATCAAGTTTGTCAAGTTTGTCACTTTGGCCCAAGACGCTTTGAAGAGATTGAACACAACATACATGTGTATAGCACGTTTCGGGAGCAAGATGAAAGACAGTACAATGATCTATAGTGATTTTGATCTGTTCGGATTGATAAATAAATTGAATTTAATTATAAAGTAAATATAAATTTATTGGAAAAAGAGAGGGAATGGGAGAGAAATAAATACAAATATATTACATAAAGTCTTTCATCATAAATGTAATTAAATTTAATCCATATGGACATGTATAAATCTAAAGGACAATTTAATTTTATAATAAAAATAAATTTAATATTTAATAATTGCTGGTTTTAATCACATTTTATTATCAACAAATTCCTATAGAAGTGTCAATGTATGTACATATGTATTTTTTTAAACGATTCTTCGTACAGTGTAATTTTTAAAACACATTTTTTATAACGCATTGGATGTATGTATGTACAACTATGTTGTAGGACTTTCCTTGGGTGGCGGTCTGATAGTTTTGGCGTCGGCTTTGTCGGATGCATCACTGGAGCTATCAGGAAAATACAGTTTGCCATCGACAGCTGGCATACAAATAGACGATAATGGTCTACCTCAGTATCACTATGGATGGTGTCTACAGCTCTCGGGATTAGCGCTGATACTTGCAGAACTGGCGGCCGTTTTAACGATGTCCGGCTACATGGCGCGATTTTCTACGGTCGAGGAGATGGTGTGAAGTTGTCGATTAAAACTTTTTTGTCGCGAAATTTGTTCCGCTTGGTTTAATTAGACACGTGTACTTAAATACATAAATGCAAATATATTTAAAACGTGAAAACGACATCCGCTCTTTAACATTAAGAGAAAGTGAAGTTTTATTTTTAGTTGTACGGTTTTATTTTAGCCCGAGGATATTCATGTCCTTCGTTCTCTTTTAGGTGAGGGTCATGGTTCCGGGGGCTGAGAGAAAGCTGAGGGAACAGAGAGGGCTCAGCTCGGAATATCTCGTGAGGGCGCATCAAAAATCACCAGGACCGCCGCAGACCCGACCTTTCGGTCAACCAACCAAAAGTGGGTGAACTTATCGCTAAAGAGGGTGTCCCGCGTGTGATGGTGCGGCATATCATAACTGTAAAGTTTGCGTTATAAAAAAAAATTAAGTCATTCGTTATATCCATAGAAAATGCTACTCAGTTCGAGTCAAGATTCTGAGTCCGAGAAGAAATCCCAATGATTTAAAAAAAAAAAAAAACTTTGAAGTGCTGCGGGACACCCTGTAACAATATAAGCGCGCTTTCTCATGCCTGGAGGAAAGTAAGTCCGCACTTCTGTGTCCTAGCACCTCAAAAAATAGCCGAAGAAGGAACTTCGTTACTCTGCAAGTCAGCACCCGATATCTGCGCGTCGAACCCACAGACCATCAGTTACGTCGATAAAGCAGACCTATCTCATGTTTTGCCAGCCTATCCCGCAGATACCAAGAACCTCGACCCACGATATAACTTCGATAAATCGGAGGGTAACGTCGTAGATTCCCAACTGAGCGGTTTCACCGATAAAGAAGGCTTTATCGATTCCCGGATTCTGTCCGATTCCAGACAGAACATGATTGCCTTCACAGATAATAAGGAACCCAGCCAGGAACAACGATACACCGACTTCCCTGCAAGAAACACCGAACCGAACGTCATGGATTCCAGACTAAGCGGCTTTGCTGACAAAGAGGATCTTCTTGATTCTAGATTGACTAGTTACGTCGAGAAAACCGAATCCTTATTAGACACCCCCTTTGGTTACGACACCAGATTCAACAGTTTAGCTGGCCAGACTGTTCCGATCACGCTGAAGAACCAAAACCCATCGGTCTCCGCCATCCCGTCGCAATACATATACCAGAACTTTGGTACGATACACTCGGGTATTCTCAGAGTATCGGAACCGGGTACCAGCTCTAGTTCCAACTCCAGTCAGCGTAGCATGACTCTGCAGAATCCGAAGCGCAAGTCGCAGATCGCTCAAAACACCTTCAGCACGATGGAATGCGAGAAGAAGAAGCGAGCGTCTGGTTTGGCCGGCAAAGCGAGCTTTTATACCGGAAGCGCCGTATGACCACCATCCCCGCCTCCGACACCGAGATAACTCCAAGAAGAGGAGATCCCATTGTAATCGGAGATCGGTGTGACTTTTGAGGCGGGTTGGAGGACGTATGCGCAATATAGTTTGCGCAAAAAAAGATAAAAAGAGTGTTTTCTTACCAGCAAAATATAACTCTATCGTATTCTAATATAATATGTATTGTATTTATCGGCGTATATCGATATGTCGGCGTATATATATATATGTCGGTTCATATAAACGAGAAAAATACATTTTTATCAATTATTGACGTTGCAAATCCTCTTTGCAATAGAGATCTCGAAAAAAAAAGAATAGAAAAAGAAATATTATATAATTGTGCCAAAATAATCGCCTTAATTAAGCGATTCTGAGATAATTAAATGTTAAGAGCAGGATCTTTAACAGTGTAATTTGTGGGAAAAGTGTAACTTTTTGTAATCTGTATTACATTACGTGTGAAACACATACTCTAAGAGAATTGAATGAGCGATAAAAATAGCAAACAGTCTGAAATTTTTTAATCATTCTTATTTTAGATATTGAAAAAAGAAGTTCAGCATTTGCTGTTAAGACTCAATGCGTCATCCATGTTTCAGCTACATAACCATTCGAATAAAGTTGGATAAGGTGAAACATTAATGTAGTCAATATAATTGTAATATATTCGGTGGTCAATATAATCACAGAACTCATCAGGGCGAAATTTGATATTTTCAGTTAAGAATATAATATACTACAAAAAGTATCTTTGTTCCACAAGTATTGCAGCATGGTAAAAGTCTTTGCTTCAATGTGTGTGGTACGATTACATTGTCATGACTATGTTAATCAGAAAAATGTAATTTTTAATTCCAGACTTCTTTTATTTCTTTTCTCAATGACATACGCTGCACTGTAATAGTTATTTAAATCAAAGACATATCAAAAATAAAAAATAAAAAAAAACAAGTCTATTAACAACTTTATGTTTGCCGAAGTTGTTTCTTTTTAATTTAACATTTGTTTTTATATTTCTTACTTTATATATAGTTGGAATGGATAGAGAAAGAATAATTTATGCGCCCTCACACATGAAAATATATCAATATGTTGTAGTGTTGAATGTAATAAAATGTGATTCTTTTTTATGATAATATTTCTTTTCTCCTTTCTCCTTATATAGATGTATTTATTATAATGTAATATTTGTTGTGTGTGAAAAATAAATATAGAATGTAAGGAAACCCGTATAAAAAAATTTGTATATTTCGTCTGTTTCTTTTATTCCTTTAAGATATGGGTCTGTCAAACATAAAATTGTCAAGAACCGTAAAACTATCGAGTTTTCGAGAAAAAATAACAAAGGAAATAAAACATGTGCGTTTAAAACAACATTTAATCGTTAATAAAACACATATATAAACATTGAACTAATCTTCAAAGGATCTTCAGTTATCTTCAGTGCAAACAAAATGGTTGATAATGTCAATTTCTTCAATTATCTTTAAATGCATTGTGTATTTTTTCAGTTAAAATTTTCTTATAATATATTTTTATAACAATACTTTTAATATAAATATATATAATTGTTTATAAGTTTAAGTTACACAATAAAAAAGCGCAATTATTATTGTACTTAATAGATGGCGTTATTTTACCGTGAAATTTCTCTTAAATTTGACCGGAAGTCAGTAGATGGCAGAATCATATTTGCTTAGCAAGCGCTGCTCCTAATGTTTAATTAACGCCGCATAATTGGCCGGCCAATTAGCGAACGTCGTTTAATATTAATCGGCAATTTGAATTCATTTTAATGCGTTTAAAATTTATTGAATACATAATTAATGCAGCGTGTTGCGAATGCAGATGTGATGCACAAAACTGATCTCTTGCTATCGCTATTGTAGCAGATTTTCAAATTTAAAGAGAAAATCGTGCTGACCTCATCGTGTTATGCGCATTTTGCAGCAATACTTACTAAATTATTACATCTATCATATTTGCGTCAGAAATAATAGATAACAGTCATTTTGAATAACAAAACAATGTTATTCGCAAATGAAAAGTCGTGACAATATCGACAATGTTTTAAATCTAATATATACAAGTTTTTCAATGAAGACAAATTAAGCTTTGATAACAAAGTTAATTTCTTCATTTCCTGAACGCTTCGCTTCCAGCCAATCGGTGGAATCAGCTGGAAAAGGAAATAGAGTTGCTCATCTCTGTCATTTACCTGAGTTTGCTACCAAACTCACCACCGCCTCATTCCGAAATATCCCAACCCCTTTCTACAATCTCGCACCCTCGAAACGAGCTACCTTTCCCTCGGTCGCTCTATATAGCCGTCTCACTCTAATCCAATTAAAAACGTCGGACGATCGCGCGAAACAGCGGCGCATCAACCACGAGAATTTTAATTGATGTTACAGGTACAGGAGAGGGTGGCTACCCTCGGGAAAGGGATCGTTATTGCATGCTCGCGAGCGAGATGTGTGCCAAGGTTTTCATTATAACAATATTTATTACTATATTTTTTTATTTATTTTATTTACGTTCTTTACTTTATAACATGTATAACGATAAATTGGAAAATAGTGTGGTAAGATAAAACAAATGTACTGCATCGCGATGTGTCATTGAATTTACAGCAAAACACATTAATTAAAATAGTTTTATATAATCAGAAATTAAAAGTAATCTGTCAAAAGAAAGATACAATAGAAGTTTGAGAGGTTTATATATTTTTGAATACTTTGATATATCTGATAAATAAACCTGATCTCGTGATTTCCACAGTCATGATACAATATATTATACAATATACGATATGATGATTACGGAGATTTGCTTCATAAATAGCTGAAGTGACATTAAATGCATTGACATTTGAGAATGAAAATCATGTTTACTAATGTTTTCATAATCTTTTGTAAACTTAACTGATTAAAACACAACAATATTTTATATGTATTTTACAAAAAGCCAATCATATTTAAAGCTTCCTATGTAAAAGTTAGATAAAAATGAAATGACCAAAAGTAAATAACCTCTGAGAATAAAGCGAAGAAGATGGACTTCGAAAAAATCGGGCTCCGTTCAGCAAATGGAGACGTTTTCACTCCATTCTCTCAACCATTCTCGTGGGAGAGACGGTGGACCTTATTTTTTTTCTTTACCCTCGTCTCTCCCAATCTGACCCGTAACCGTCACTCTTCTACTATCCGCTTTTGGAAGTTTATCTCACACCCGTGAAAGATATGTGAGGTTCGTTCTTTTCACGGAAAGAAGGGTAAGCCTCTCTATTTCTAAGAAGAAATGGACTTTTTGTACTGAAATCGACAAAACGTCACATAAAACTGTAGTAATTAACATTTTACTGTAAAGCATTAAAAAAAATCTTGAAATAAGAGAATAAATTCTGTGGTAGATAAATATAATATAAAAACTAGGGAGAGTGAGAGAACGAAGATGGCGGCCAAACAGCTTGCAGGCAGCCAGGACTCGCTGCCAAATAAAATTATCCTCTGAAAGCACTGGCTTTCACGAGGGTTAATTCCGCAACAGTCTCTCC
Organism: Pseudomyrmex cubaensis; assembly: GCA_014825685.1. Classification (NCBI taxonomy): domain Eukaryota; kingdom Metazoa; phylum Arthropoda; class Insecta; order Hymenoptera; family Formicidae; genus Pseudomyrmex; species Pseudomyrmex cubaensis. The sequence continues at coordinate 49,208 of QVOA01008969.1, read as the reverse complement.
TCCTGCCATTCCTGTCCGTTGCATTGGTATCACTATAGCCTCCGGGCTGACCATAACTTAATACATAACATATAATGTGCTTCCACCATTTCCTTGATAAAAGACAAAAGGTATTTCTCGAAAATATATATCGGTAATATCTTTGCAAGTATATGTTGATAATGATAAAACGATTTTATTAATTTTAATAACGTAACTTAATAACCAATTGTAATAAACATAATAAAATATTAAATATACTAAAATATCAATAAACATTAAATATAAAAATGATTTAATCTTTAGCTTATATATTTATATAGGGTTAAGTAAATAACATGATAATCTTGATTGTACTTCTTTTTTTCTTACTTTCAGTTGCCTAGTTTTAATAATTCTTTAATAACTTGTGATAAATATATCTCATTTTTAACTTGTTTTATGTTCTCCAAGGAAAGGAATTCCCTAGGTATACGATATATTATTTTTTCCTCTCATTTTAATTCTGTTAGAAATTAAACCAATAAATTCAGTCATCAGTTAAAATATACTTTGACATCGTCGAATGAAATACGATCCTTAGTGATAAAACTTAAGAAAAAAAATAATTATCTTATTAGACACTGAGTGAGAATGAGAGAGTTAATTTTATCATTAATTTTGGCAAAAGAGTTTTATCGTTTCTTTTAATTTTCTAATTCGCTTTAGCTTTCCAGACATCCATCTCATTCTCTTCGCAAAATACGTTGTGATCGGAGTTGCCGGGACGCAATTGGCACTTTAATCTGTATTCAATGACCGACGCGCAGTACGGAGCGAACTTTTTACGGGGGATTTGGCGCGCCGCGAAACGATCGCTCGTATCGGTCGTTTGTGGCGCGAAAACGCGCGTTCCGCTTCGTGCGTGTGGAACAAGTTCGAGAGGCCGGCGTTCGCCACAGTTGCCATAGCGACGGGGCTGTCTAAATCCGCGAAGCACCCTTCGCCCGAAGGGGTGGAGTGGAACGGAAACGAAGGGAAGCGGGAAGGGCCGTCGAGGGGTGACAATGGGGGCGCTAAGTCTGGAGATTTGCAGGCAGCACGCCGGTTGGTCGGTTCATTGTTTCAACGCCAGTTTCCGTTGGAAAACGTATCGCCTAACGTATCCTCCACCGTCGAGGAAAAACTCCGCCGACGCGAAAGTTACGCGGAGACGAATAACCAGCGTCGACAGCGAATATAAATCGTGCCTCCATCGCGATAACCACTCACCCTTGAATGCAGCTTTAAGTTATTTGGATTTTGCGAAGAACTGTATCAAAAGATATAAAACTGTGCGGGATTGTAAAAAGTTCAATTAAAGCTTTTCTCAGAATATCGAAAGAATTTGTGGACGATAAACTTAAATATGTGTTCATCAAAAGCAAAAGACGTTGTATGTGCAATTAGAATTACTTCACGACGAATTACGTAAGTAACACATACGTTTCGAGAAATAATAACAACTTACAAAAAGGAGTTTTTGTTTTGTTTTGTCAAAATATTGAGAAATGTCGAAAAAATATAAAAAACTACAATGAAACAAATAAAATGTCTGTTTTACAGGAGAAATGTACACTGACATTTCTTTTTGTCATCGTATTCTGATAATTTCTATAGTTAGAAGTTAGAATAATAAATAAAATAAATTATAAATGCTTCAATTCCACTACAATAACAATAACAAATTTTAACAATCTAATAATAAAAAATGTAGCCGATGTAACATTAATAAACTCATAAATCTTTTTATAATCTTTTCATCTCCATTAAATAAAAATCTCTGTATTAGTAAAAGAGAAAGTCTTCTATTAAAATAAACATATTCTATATTATTTTTAACTTAAATATAAAAGGTAAGCTAGTAATTTAGTTAATGCGTTGTGCAGTCGATTGGTATCTCGATATCGGCGGTACGGTGCACGACAAATTGTTCCTGCCGCAATGATCGCTACCGCAGCAGCAAACCCAGCTGCATAGAAACGCCTAGCTACATCGTACGCAAGAGATTAAAACAATTTCGAGAGATATGTGGTCAGATTGCGAATTTTTAAACTAATTGCTCGGCAATGAGTTTAATTATTGCCGATGCACGTAAGCATTGCATTACAAAGTTGCCGTGATATTTTTTCGCCATTACAAAGTGTCTCTTTCAAGGACCGTTCCATCAGGTCGACGAGCCGGTAAAAGAATGAGCGAACAAGAAGTAGAAGATGAAGAAAGAGGAAAGGGAAGAGTATAGGAACAAGATGAAGAAGAGAACGAAGGAGCGCGGCAGCTGTTGGCCAAATTAAGTGATCATCTCGTCATCATCAGTGAAGCCGCCGCGAGGGGGGAATGAGCCGTGTTGCTGCCACGTTGCTGCCACGTTGCTGCCGAAGCAATAGACTTCGCGAACCCCGTGAAATTAGCATCAGTGGAGCCCGAGAGGTAAGAGGGACCGCGAGCGTGTCCGCGTCGCTGATTGGAGGATCACCGCGTCGAGCTACGGTAGAAAGGAGGGGAAAAGATGGGTCCGTAGGCCTGGGGACATATATAGGTATATGCGAAGGAAAGAGAAGAGAGGACCGAACCTTGGACGGATTTAATAAGCGCAAATGATAATCGCTGTATTTACGAGCAAAGCCAGAAGTCTGTGGCTCGAAAAATTAAATTATTGTCACAATAAAGATCGTCGTGAAGCCAATGACGCGATATTCAGACCATGTCTAAGCCGAAAAAATGTATTTGTGTGAATTGATTGGAATATTTAATAACTATCTTGTGAAAAGAAAGCGCTTAGGAATTGGAAGAAAGAAGAAGAATGTAGTTTATTGCTTTTGCTTTAGAAATAGAATCTTAAAGCGCTACATATAGCATACTAAATAAGTTACGAATACACATAGCATATATCACATTATAGGTTTAAAAAGATATTAAATAAAGAAGAAAACAGTAAAAGAGATGAAAAATATATTTAAATGGTTTAAAACACTTGGTTCAACACTTTGAACAGATTTAAAAATAGCCGAAAAAGAAGCAATTTATTCGCAATTTAATCAACAAATCAAAAATTGTATTGTGCATACAATTAAGAATTTAGAAAAGCTAAAAAAAAATAAATAACTATCTGTCAAGTGTAGATGTAGCTTCATTACAGGCCCTTTCTCGAGGCGGATCCTCAAAGCGGAGCCGAATTTCTGAAGCTAACACAGATTCCATGTATGTGAACGCTGCTTCTCTTCTTAATCCGAAGACAATTATTTATGAACATAAGAGGCTGTCGCCTAAATAAAGTGTGGATCGCGCATACCATACGAGTCCGCGTTGTTAAATTATTATACGAGCGTAAGATTTACGGAGTCTTTCGTCATTGGGGACCACCGTGCCCTGATGATTCTTTCACGCTTCGTTAAATCGCTGACGAACGAAAATTAGAACGATGCCAGAACTGAGTACAAATAAAGATCTTTGAGATCTTATAACTCTCATAGTTGGACAAATAATATAATATTTCAATGTAAAGAATAGTAAGACAAATGTTGTTTTGTATATATTTATTTTTATATATATCAAATGCATTTAATTTTGTATAAAAGAGGAAAAAGAGAAAAAAAATGTGAAAAATGTTTTTCGTGTTTCAATTTATCTTCTATCAGTCTCTTCTTTTGTACAGTCAGCCTTACTTCTCATTTCGTAATTATGTCACCAATATAAATAATTGCCATCAGAGATTATTAGAAGGGCAGCGTAGAAAGCGGGTCCGCGTCAAAAAGGATCAAGATCGGCGCACCGTAATCCTACTCGGCAGCTCCCCCAAATCCCCATAAAGTTCATAAATTTATCGCGCGGCGCGTCTGTCCTCTCTGCCGACCTGTGTCCCCGCACTTTTCTCTCTCCGCGCACGCTCTTCCCCCTTCTCACCTTCTTTCTCCCTGTATAAGTCAAAAATTCAAATTATGTATTCTATTAGGTGCGAGCGGGTACCGCTTGCACACAAGCGGCTCTCGGAACAGAGAAAGAGAGATGGGTGAGGTAAGAGGCGCGGCGGATGGAGAAGAGAGCCCGTTCTCTCGTCGGAGAGGGTACAAAAGGAAGGGTCCGGTAGGTGCGCCGCGGACGCGGGGCGAAAGGTCCGGAAAAGAAATGAGAAAGAGTGTAATAAATTGGCGGTGAGATTATTCTCGACGTGCATTAAGACGTCAAGCGGCGCGACGGACGACCTGGGAAGTATTGCCCAACACTTTCCGCGGCCCCTCCACGAGACACCGCTCTCCTCTCACCGCACACGCGTCACTCCCACTACGGCGTGACGGACCGCGCCTCGCAGGGCCCGTCCGGCCCGATCTACAGCCCTGCAAGCGCACGAGCACGAAGAGGCTAATCAAGCAGAGGTGCGAACGTGTCCGTCTGAATTTGCTAACGGGTCTCACCACGTGACTCCTCCAGACTGGCCCAATTCCCCAGCAGGCTCTTTCCGCATCCTTATTATCCTGTGTTATTTTTGTTTCGAATATACATATTTCTTCGGTTTCTAGATTATTTAAAAAACAAGCTATATAATTATCACTGTTTTGAGAAACGTCTTCTTTGTTATGTGAATTGATTGATGTAAATGTTTTGTAATCATATATGTTTTCTTAGAGACTTAATTAGAGACAAAAACAATCAAGTTACTACATTACATTTATATTACACTAAAAGTGCGTAACATTTTTTACGATAATGAACGAACGGTAGCTGTAAAAATGTTAAAATAGTCAGCATTTATCTCATAGGAGTAACATGTAATATCGACAGAAATAAATATGTTCTTTAATAGGAAATCGCAACATTTGATCCGAACGAATCAGTTTCGCTAGATCTATTAAAAGAAGACAGGAACGACGGGTCTTCAATCTCGCCGGGAGATCTCTGTGGGGTGAAGTTAACATCGTTGGTTGTGTTGGAGGGTGTTAACAAGTCACGATCGAAGGGAGGCAGCCTTTGTTGTGGTTGTCCGCGCGCGGTTCCAGGTGTTGCTTACGTAATATATATTATTTAACACTCTTTTGGAAGATGACTACGGGGGGTCCTGAATCACTAGTCGCATCATCTTTCGATCGATATCAAATTGCCATCGTTTCGGTTGCGAGGATAAAAGAATTATGGGCTATCAACGAACTTTTTTTGATATTGCTTGAGTCTATCTATCTACAAATTAGTTAATAATCTTTAATTGAGTTGCAGTATTAATAAACAAAAAGTACGTACATATACATATAATATGTTGCATCACTTGTTTATTATATGTGTAAAATGTCCCAAAATAATAACCAAAGCTGTATTGACGTTAAGAAAGCGCAAGCTAAGAAATATGCTACGGTTAAAAATTCGCGAACTTCGTTCAATGTGTATGGCTCGCTCTTGGAACGTGACGCGTTGTTCCCATAAAAGTCCCTGGAGGGTGTTATTTAAAAGTTCGTGTTGCCGTAGTCGTAGCGGTGTGGCTGTAATCGCGCGGCTCGAAAACGAGCCGAACTAAAGGAATTTAGTGACCGGTCTCTGGTCTGACAACCAATCATCCCGACGAGGCCAAGGGAGCGGGAGTAAAGAGGGAAGGGGGACAGCCCGAGAACGTAATCTTACGTATCAATTAGCCCCACGGTCCAACGGCCTTACCCCCCGCGGGCCTTTGACCGCGCGCCGCACCGTCTTCGAGGTGTGAGAACCGAGACACGAAGCGTGCATTCGTTTTACAACGTCTTCATTGGCCGATATCCTCTCCCGTGAAGAGGGGAAGAAAGGGGAAGAGGGAAAGATGCACCTGGAGAGAAGACGCACCCACGCTGGAAAGCAGATGAGTCATTGACGATGTGATATTCGTAATATTTGGTGACGAATTCATTCTGTGATTGAAATTCGGAATATGGCGACTTTTAATCGCTTCGTGGTTAGCGATATAACGTAAAAGAGATAATATTCTTCAAAAATTAATAGCGAAATAATTGTTAAGTGTAATAAGAATTTATCTATGTAGATATAAACAATAAGTGATATGCATATCGCTGGATTTCTAAAGATGTACGACTGTGAGTTTCTTCTCACAAAGATTACTAAATTCGTCGTTTCAATAACAATGATTAAATGCTTATTTGATACAGAACAACATGATTAACGCTAATAAGTCGACGTAATCATCTTATTAGCTACATCCATATATAGGTATTTGTTGAGGTCACGTGATACAGTAAACAGAGGAAGTTCGTGACATAAAATAATCGGCATCGAGTTGTCCGCGTGACAAGCGAACAGGTAGATACCTAACTGTTAACTCGTGACGGAGTCCTATTCGATTTACAGAAGAACCTGTTATCCCAGCCGTCAAAAGGTAAAAGCCTTCCAAAACAATATCCGCGCGCGAGTTAGTCTAAATCTATGTATGTATATACGAAGATCCAGAAATATTTTTCAATAGGTATAAGAGAATCTCAAGTGTTGACAAGCAGCTACTTCTGAAAGAAAAGAATTGATAAAAACAAATAAAGAATCTTATACAAGAAGCGTTTTCTGTGTGTAAAATTACATGTGTGTCGTGTAATTCATTTAAACAAATAATCGTTAAATATGAAATTAATATAAATCTATATTTTTTTGTTAAACGAAGAAAATGCACGTAGCACGTATTTATTTAGCGTTGCGAATGTATGTAGTCGCAAAGTTCTCATTTATGAGTCTCTTCTATTATGTATTCGCAACTAACCAGCTAACATAGCCATTATCTGTTAATTATATAAATGTCGCGCGTAAGTACTGTCGCTTAACTACATAATTATAATTGGCTCTATTGAAGCAAAACGGCATGCCGTTTTAACTAAACGCATGTTGTCCATGCAAAATGTAAACACTGAGCAAAAAACACCCAGAATAAAATTATTATCTTTGAAATTTTATTTCTTATTCCCTTCCGATTCAGCGAATGACTATGTATCGTCTGGTAGCTCATCTCGTACATATATCGATCGAAATGATAAATTGAATCAGGCAATAATCTCGGAGTTGTGGAATTACTGGCCGGAAATTGGCGGCGAGTAGCCTTGCCTATTCTGCCGGAAGTTATCGTCTAATTAACACGATTGTCTATGAGTGGGGAAAAAAGAAAGAGTTAATCAAGATACAAGCGAGTTTGTCCCAGCAAAGAACTCAAGAGAGATTTGTAAGAAGAAGCAAAGCGCTTTGTATTTGAAAGAATAAATAAGTAATTATTAATTCAAATGATTCTTGTAAGCACTTTGTCAAGCGCGTAAAGAAGTTTGATGATAAAGTTGATTATATTGTAAATTTTGTGCAACAAAAGACCGAGAAGCCCATGCTAATTTTCTTTGTCTAGTGGCAATTTCTTCGGCTGTTCGAGAATTTTGAGTGAGAAACACATCTGGAGAGATCCGCGAACGCGAACGAGCGGAGAAGAGAAAAGACAGGGAAAGAAGACAGGATAGGGCGTGGTTGTGAGATGATTTAATGTCGAAGATGCGTGTCTCTATCCGGCCGGACTGCAAAGAAACATGTTGCGCGCTGCTTCCATAACAACAGCAACAACGCCAGTCGAACAACGCCACGAAGCGCCCGATGCGCGTTTTGGGGCAGCAACTTTACAGCCGTTTAGTGTTTTACGGCCGTTTTATGAACGCCGCGCTGTCTTTCGCAAGGAGGATCCACCGAAGTATCATCCCGGGAGAAGAGATTCAGCGCAAGAGGAAGAGAAGAAGGGAGAGATCGCTACAAACGCGCGACAGCGCGGATTTTCACTGGCGTAACGGAGTTCGGATGATTTATTGGAAATCGTTACTGTACAAACTCGTCTCTTCTAGGAACATTTTGTAAACTCCGCGAATTTGATTTTTGTCATGAAATTATAATTCGAGTCTCTCAATATCTATAATACGTTACTTTCTCAAAATAAACCGATTCAATTATTAAAGCGCCAAATCAATCGCACCTTTGCCCGAAACCTCCTCGGTCCTTGTAATATCCATAAATTTGCACACGTCCAATCACAACACCATCATGCAGCGCTTCGTGAGACCCTAGAAACACAGTCGAGAATGTTTTTCGATCGCGAACGGCCGGTACGTTTTTGACGCGAGCGTTTCGCGCCTGGCCGGTCCCGGGCTTGGCTTTAATTAAAAATTAATCGACGCAAATTAATTTAAATGCAAAAAGTGGGGCCGAGAGGTGGAGTCGCCGTTTGTTGGGGGCGGGTCTACTGAGTTAGGCGATCGTTACGGTGCCTGGTACCGGACGATAATCGAAAACCCCGAGACGATCCGGAACAAAAGGTTCGCCGGAGAACGGGTAAAAGAGAAAGAGAAAAAGAATGAGAGAGGGATAGAAAGATCGGAACGGGATGGCCTCGGCCGATCGGCTAAACGTGAGCCTCGTCCGTGAGCAACCTTCCTTGCCTTCGAACTGGTTCGGCTCCGATCGTTAATACCTCGTTATCGCTCGGGTCAGTCAGGATCGGCCCGTATTGATCACTTTTTGATCGCTAGGCGGATAAATGCGGCCGCACCGCCGATCCGCTCCGCTGCTTCTTTCGCGGGCTGTAATCTGTCAACCGGCCGCTTTTAACGGAATTAAAGAAGCGAGTCGGCGTGTTTAGCCGACCGATTTTTTGCTTATCAAGTTTACCGACAAACGCTATCATCACCGATGACATTCGCGAATTGAATGTTGAGTAAATCTAATACGTTTCGAATACGCTAATTTCTTTGTCAAAGCGAAAAATAATTTCTTAAGAGAATAATCCTTGATTCTTTTGAAAAAAGATAACGCTTATTGCTTGACTGATTACGTAGTTTTTAACTGCGGCTAAGATCCGCGGCATTGCGATCTTTTTATACTTTATATATATATATATATATATATAAGTTTTATTAAAATTGTGATCGGAGATATAATTTCGCATCGGCCAGACCTTGGTTCGTGATCTAGAAGATGAGCAACGGAAGCACTGCATATTTTCCTCAGACCATCCTCCGGTCATTGTGACCGCTTTCGAAAAGAGAAGGAGACGACGCGAGGTGAGACGAGGCGAGACGACGGAGGTAAGAATCCCCGCCTACCCATAACGATATTTTAATTAAACCGAGGCGCTGGCCGAGCCGAGGAGAAATTCAATCTCGAGATAATAAATGATCGCGGCCCAACACCTTCCTGACTGCTGACGAGCCGACACCTCGGCAGCTTAAGGAGTTCACACCTTTTCCCGTGCGGCCATTGAAAACATGGCGAGTGCCAAGGATACTCTGTTTTTCTTCTTCGTTCTCTCTCTCTCTCTCTCTTTCTTTTTCTCTCTTTTTCTGCTCTTTTTGTTATTTGCTTGATAGATACAGACTCGCCCTTATCATTAGTCCTGACCGGCTACATGAAATCGTTAACGCGAGATTAAAGCGCGCGATGTTGGCTACCGTCCTTCAATACGTCATAATATTCTATCCGACAAATTTTTCAAAATTCTGCTACATATATTCACGCCTCTTTCAAGCAATGAGTTTGCTAGCAGGTGATATGTGGAATGAAACAAGTCCTCATGCTGAGAACACGCTGCTGAATATTCTCAAAATGACATTACAAATCAGCGTGTAAAATGAGATATGTGTCAGTCAGTGTTACAAATACAATGTTTTTATTATATTTTCGTTCATTTATTATTGCATTTACCTATATTCAAAAGTTTGCATAAAATTAAACCACAGCAACTAATAATTAGAAAATGTCGCGACATATTTAAATATCACAGCTCGACTATTGTAAAAAAATATTGTTGGAAAATCTCGCAAACGAAAGAACTGATTAAACAAATACTCGATTAAGCGAAGATAAAAAAACAGAGTCTCAAATCACAAAACTATATTTTGTGCAAATCGTAATGTGAAACAAAAATAATTTTTTCCCTGAACTCACACCGCTCACAACAACCGCTTTTGCGCTTATATCCGAAAGCGCGCTTACATCGCGGAGGGAATGCTGGTATCGGAATATGTTTCCTGATCGTTCCCAGAAGGATTCGTAATTAAACGTGGAGATCGCATTTCGATACACCTGGCCGTATCTCTTTGCGCGTACGAGTGCGATGGTCAATACGAATTCATATGAACGATATCGGTTATGTCCGCTTCGCCAAAAATATTATAGTCAGCCGACAGACCCCTCGTAAACATGACCCCTTTCCGCTTATTCGTTACGTCTTGACTTGATTTTTAATCTCGCGTTAGCAGTAAAAAAAAAAAAAATAAAAAAATAAAAACAGATTCGATATTATCACAGCGATGGTTTAACCAGAGAAGAATATAAAACCACATGTTTACATTGAAAGATGAAAAATGTGTTCTTATAAAGTGAGTATACGCTCACATAATAAGAGGTGTGTGTTTTAAAATATATTTTTATAATAAAATTGTTTCAAAACATACGTACACATACGTTTAAATGCAAAAAATATAAAGAGAATAAAAAACTTGATATAGACTTTTTTAACTATATTTTTAACTTATTGTCAAGACTGAATTCCTAACGATAATAGATCAGGAGTATTCGCTTTGTCACCTGTAATGGACCTCGGGAATATCTTTTTTTGTTGTATTCCGTGCTTCATAGACGCGATTGGTCTTGGCCTCGCCATTAGTCTCGCCTGTCTACGCGAAGTCGTTAACGCTAGATTAAAACGTAAATCACCTACCGAAATATTGCAAAAGTCGTTTTTGCACGGCAACACCTTGTTGGAATTCGAGCGGAACACAATCGCTGCTTCTCCTCTCTTTCCTTGAAATCCATTTAAACGATCGAGAATTTTTTTTTTGTGAAGAACCAACGGCTATTATAAACACAGTAAGATACTCTCTCGCATTGCAAATGCGATTTGATCGAACGATGAAACTTTGCGGTAGTAACATCATTACGTAAAATCACAATAATATCATTAATTCTGTATTCAGACAGAAAAGGGGCAAGGAATGGCATAAATCGTCGAATACACAATAATAACGTTAAATAAATCATAAATATAAATCACGTAGGAATAGAATGTACACAGAAGAGAATTATGATATTTAAATTTACAGCTATATTTTAATGTAAGAGATTATTCTTGTCTAGTAAAATTAAATTTTCCACATTGTAAATTAATTAGTAAATGCAAAAGTCATACAAAACCCGTTTTCTAAAATATAAACTTGATTTATGATCTTACAATTAGTCACATAGTCTTGTATTTGCAAGATTTTCTATGATTATATTTCTCTTCTCCATAGGTTTCGCTATATTACTTCATCGTACGACATCATCAATACGCATGATAAGACCTTGAACGGAATTATATACCTTTCTAATATCCAACCGGTAGCTAATTATTTACAAAATTGATTGTGTAAACAGGCGATCAATAATTGCCACTGTAATCGCATGATCGATCGCGTTAATCTACGTGTGATATATAAAATATGAGAAGTTCGAAGTAAATCGATGAGGACTTGAGTATGCATAAGTTTTAGCGGACGCTATTGGCTGATTAAGTTGGTAGAAACAAATGGATGCAGTCATGATCGTCCGCGTGATTAATGAAGTAATGAAATCTCGACTAACCCTTTGATGAGGCGACGCGAAAATATAGACGTTACGTCGAGACGTTACCGATCGGAAATTAAAGGCAGCATTTTGATTGCGGCAGGAAAAATCATCTCCGGGTAATTAATCAAATCTTTTATGTTATGTAAAAAATAATATTACGTAAATTATTTTAATTCAACACTTCTGCTTCTCGTTTTTGTTTTTTTCAGAAAGAGAGTTTTTGTTTGAACGCTCGCGAGCTTCGCGTGTTCTCTCCGCTTTTGATGAGTCTATTATAAAATTAATAATTATAAATCTCAGCAGAGAGACGGCAAACGGTAGCACGTGTCTCGCAGCGCTTTTCATATTCCGCTTAATCATACGCGACTGTAAATTAAGCGCGCGGGCAACGAGCAAGTTTCTTTTATTTTCTTCGTATCAAAATTACTTCTGTATGTAAGATGTCACACACATATACACAACAAGCAGATATGTGATACTTCAATAGCGTTTTCAAATGATTAATTATAGAATCAAAAATTATTACGTAAAAATGTCGCGATTGTTTTCAAATTAGAAGTGAAAGACACTTTCTCGTATAAAAAAAGTTTATCTATCGGTAATAGATTCTTTTTCTTCTTGCCACAACGTCGAACTCTAGATAAAAACTCTTTTATTAGTTCCTTATCTCTATTCTTACAAAGTTACTTGTTACAAATCATCGAATGACTAACAAAGACTGTTATTTGAGCGGAAAGAATAGACTTTCTGTGGACTACCCGTGTTTATTGGAAGAACAGGGACGGAGAACGGGTCTTTCGGCATCCACACGTCGCACTCGGATGCACTCTCACGCGATCTCTCGCTCTCTCGCGTGCCTTGCGGGCATTACGAGGAACGCTCACGGGAGCCAGTTGGAATTTCGGAGCGTTGGGGGGTAATTCCATCGGCGGGGTGTTCTAATTGGCCTCTCATTACCGATGCTCGGCTTGTTTCGGGCGAGGCGAGGGTTCCAACAGCGTCGAAACTAACCGGTGGCTCCGACCGATTATTACCAGTTATTATCTACCGCGAGATCGTTCGATTTAATGGCCGATTGTTTCGAACGCCGCACCGTTAATAGAAATTTACTGAGGACTGCCTCCTTTCCCCTTTCTCCCAGCCAAATTCTCTTCCGTTATAGTGGTACAATATCTAACTACAGAGACAAATTATTGTTAGAATCTCAAGATGTGTACAATAAGAGACAAACATATGTACATATATGTATATATTTTTTATTTATATATATGTATTTTTTATACGTATGTATGTCGGTAACTCTATTCAAGTTTCTTCAATAACGAGTAATCATAGTGTTCGCGTTCACTGCCAGAAAAATGAGTTGGAAACGCACGTCAAACTTGACCGATTGATGAATCAAAGGCCCACATGATTACGTCGTAGGCTTCGTTCGACAGCTGTCGAAGGTTGCGTTGTGGACTATTTTAATTGAAAAAAGTCGTCGCAGAGGAGGCAGGGAGAGGCATCAATTTGCTCGATTATCTCGACCAGGTTGGGGAAAGACATGGGGAAAGAATAAGCGAGAGGCGGCGAAGAGAAGAGAGAAGGACGGCGGGAGCCTAGCAGGTCGGTCTCCAGGCTCGGGATAGAAAACCTACTATAGATTATCAGGCCTGTTATTACGACGGAGAGCGGAGGTTTTTTCGGGACTAAAAATTGGTTTTTAATGCGGGGTTCGTCGCTTTCTTGTGGCCGCGGGGCCCCCTGTTGGTAATAACTATATTATCGGGCCCTGTGACCACGCGCTGAGACCCCATGCACGCTATATACATGTCCGGCTTGCGGGACACGAAGAGATGCGCTTCAAGACGTTCGAACGGCCTCGCGCGATACAATGTAACTAATGCCCGAGAATATTCGAGACATGTGTGAGCGGAACAGCCTTGTTGTTTACCATAATGCCGTAAAACGCAGGAACACCCGTTCGAAATTATACCTGAGCTACGATTCTTTAAGAGGAAACGATTACGACGAGTAACCGCAAACTTGAATGAAATTTAAAAATTCGATTTAAAAGAAAATTATCTATTATATTCTTTGAAAAAAAAACAAAACTTTTTTAAGTCACCTGACGAGGGAAATGAGTAACCCGGTAACCGAATCCCTCGAACATCGAATCGTGAAACAATGTCTAAAATACAATATGCGAGAAACTTTATAATTATATCGCGATGAAGAGTTTTTTCTTTTATTTCGTACAGATTTGCCAAGATCCGAAGGATCTGGGCTGTTTCGCGCTTGAGATGCAGCAGTAACCGCCTTTCGCAACAACAGTGCGCGGTTTCGCGATCTGGGTCGACCCATTGTTGCGAATTCCTCCCTTTCCCTCTCCCCTCCCATTCTAAACCCTTCGATCCTCCTTTTAGTCGGTAAATCCCTTTGTATGTGGAGCGGGCGTCAGTTGTTGGAGGCGATTTATTATGAGAATTATGAGGGGCTCGCGCTCTCGCGGTGCCCCGTGGAACTCAGGGTAGTGCTCGAGGAGGTGCTAGTAAGAGGCGGTACTGCCTCGTAAACCTTAGATTTACTTCTGGCTGGCCGCCATCAAAGCACCATGCACCACTACGCAGATCGTTCTTCGTGTTTCGCAGAGTCGACCCGAGATACTTATCGCAATATTGCCGCGAAGAGAGTCGATTGCTGCGTCGAGAAAAGGAAAGAGAGAAAGAAAAAAAGAGAGAGAGAGAAAGAGAAACAAGAAAAAAACACTTGGATTTCCTCTTTTCTGTCTCTTTTCCAACTTTCCTAGTCTTTAATCCTTCTTCGTGTATTTCAAAATTTGTGCTCAAAAAACTTGGAACAATATCTGACAGAGAGGAAGCAAAAATAAACCAGATAAAGTTTACGCAGAAATTTTACAACAACAAAACTCAATTAAAATTTAAATCATCATCGTCTGTTCCACACACAAGCACACACTTAGTGACAAATAACTCACTCACCACCGAAACAAATTTGCTTTTCTGCGAATCCACAACTTTGTTTCACCAAAAATACATCTTTTCAACAGCTTTCACGAGCGTAAACCCTTTATTATGGTTTCCAAGAACGAAATATAATGGACATAAAGAAAGTGAAGGAGCTCGAAGGATTCGGACAAAATGTAGCCTAATTGGCGACGGCGATTAGGACTGCTTCTCTTTACGTATTTGGCAACGTGTAGAAAAGCCATTTCCACGAAGAAGAAGAAGCAGAAGAAGACGAGACTGCGTCAGCAGGTGCTTGATAAAATAATGCTGGCGGATAATCCGGTTGGCTGTTCGAGGACATTCTCTGCAAACGATGATATTTCGCGCGGCATCCTTTCGCGGACCGGTTTTTTCACGTAATAACAGAAAGATTTAGCGCCGACATGATGCGTTCGTGTTTCCTATCGCATGCAACATTGCAAAGAGCTTGCACGACCATTCGTTATATTAGCATAATACTCAATTTTATTCTTCGGCCGCTTATCGCCGCTGACACATTCGTGCATTAGCAGGTGTCGGGCGAAATTGAGGGATGATTGCACCTTCCAGCATAACGCTTCGTGGAAACTGTACGACTTAGCCGGGGAAGAAAACATCATAATAGAAGACCTTGTGAGAAATATGGAATATTACTTGAGGCTGTCTTGTGTTTTAATACATCAAACTCTCTCTTAGTTCGTGTGTGTGTGTAGCGAAAAATTCTTATTCCTTGTGTTCAAAGTGAACGAAACTTTATTTATGTGTTCAATTTATTTTAAATATTGCTGAATAATTTAAGTAAAACTGTTTAAAGACGTAACAAAACAACGAGTTATATTCATTGTCACATTATTTCGAGAGCCGATTTGTTCGTATTCAAATTATATTATTTTATGAAAGCTTATTTGTGTCAGCGCGCGCGTGCACGTGTGTGTATGAAAGAGATTGGACGATCGGGAATCGATTTTGGCAGAAAAGTGAATCCAACGAGCGTGGCGACCGCCCGCGAGGCAGCGCGATATCTCGATTCCACGAACGAGTGTGTGTACACGATGAATCCCGCAAAGAAGAACGGGTCCAGCTCATGGCAACAATATCTACCATCTTGGCGCGTACACGCAGGCGGGGGAAAATTTGGTAATAAAATTTGTTCCCGCCAGTTAAGCCGGGTCCGTTGCCAAAAGCGGCTATTAATTCTTTATCTCGCATCTTCGATCTTCCGCCGAGTCCTGATCCGCCTCGGGATCCGCCGTAGATGGATGCTTTTCAATATCCGACGGGACTGCCTTTCACTTACTCGAATCATCAAAAACAAAGTGTGAAATCATCAGCGAGATTAGAGTTGACATTAAAAATCAATACTGTTTGCCTCGCGTAAATAATTAACACTGTCGATCGTTACTGAGAACCGAACGGTGCGTGTCAAAATCTTAGCTATTAGATTCCAAAAAAAAGATTTAAGACTCTTGCAAAGAGACTCAGCAAAACGTTTTTTGCTGAGAGAAATCGCACGTAACTGTCGATCGCGCGAAGTCTTGAGGATCTGATCGTCGATTTTTCGGGGAACTCTCTCGTGCCCGTCGCACGCCTCAACGCGCCGTTTTCATGGAAGCGAAAGCAGCATCCCTCGTACAGCACGAGAAGCGACTTAATACGTAGGTAGAGACTGTATTCCCGTATACACACGAGCTATGTACTCGTACTGCGCACACCGACTTATGTATGTACATGCGTAATGGCGATAGCCGGGCCAAGTCGCTGGCGTTTTATGAGACGATCTGACTGTAAGTCCAATGAGCTCGTAGACCAACAATTGCCGAGTAATCTTTAAAAATTGTAGATGCGAAATAACGATCGGCAAACGGAAGCTTTTGCGTTTTGGACGAGAGAGAGAAGAGACTTGTAATTTATTTTCTGAACTGAGAATTTCTCGAGAAGTTACTTGGTTAGACACACACAAGGTTACATTTCTATCTCACTTTTTAAATCTCGTCGAATCTACAATTGTTCCATATTCAAAACTCGTTTGTTTGCGCATATTCTTTGTGTAGCACTTTATATTGACCCAAGGTGAAATATAGCAGGTGCGAAGTATTAATGTTAAGTAGGAAATTATCGAGCTCGCGCATTGTGGATCGATAAAAATGTTTGCGACACGAACACATTGGAAGACGAACGCTCTTACGAACTACGAGAGCTAGAAGACTATGTTGAGATATATTTAATCTGGTGCAGAGTGGGTAAGGCTCATCTAGACAAGGAGAGTGGGCTTTGTCGGACAAAGATCGAGGAGAAAGATAGCCGATACCTCTGGGAAATATCGGTATCGATAGGTGATCAGAGCTAAATGGTTTATGCGAGCGATCAACCTCCGACCCCTTGTAATAACCGGTAAGGAATCTGCCGCCTGATCTATTGGATCGAATTCGATCGAGTTACACCTTAAGCGGGTGGGGCCAGTCGTATTTTTATTCAAACCCAAAACAACATAAATAGATTTTTGGATCTTCCTCGGTTTTAAGCTCCCCGGTCATATATCAGCGATAAAAAATTAATCTGATAATCCTGCTTGATGAGCCGCTACAAGTTAACAGCGAAGCAGTTATTTAAAATTAAACAATATTTTTTTCTCTCTTTTTCTTACGAGCGGACAACGCAGGCAAGAAAAGTACGTCATTTAGTTGAAAATGAAACCATTATTTTATATAAATGAAAACAGAGATGACCGAGAACATAAATCGTAAATCTCCGAATTATTGATGCCCGGCGGTCTCTGTGAATGCGGCAGGTGGTACGTCGGGTTAGTTCTAATCGCGCGCGATCCCGGAATAATTTACGCCTATATATTTCTCGGGAATCATCGCAAGAGCGTTAACGAGTGCCGGACATCGCTCATTTTCTTCGGCGATCAGGAAGCTGCTTTGTGAGCTCCGCTTATACTACAACGGGGCACGTAATACCGTTCGTGCCCAGCGACAATAGGCCGCGCGCGCGGTGCACGAGGAAGAGGAGGCAACCGCCGTGAGGATTGGCCAGTAATGGAGTCCTCAAGCGAGGGCGAGGGCAGAAAGCATCGGCCGTTTAAGCACAGCTCCTCGTGGACGGCTAATAATATTAACCGTGCCGCGTCGCAATCACACAATGGCCCTTTGTAGAGGCGCCCGGTCGCGCGCGCGCGCGTAAATGCTCGTAACATAAATTGCGAGCGGCGACGCGCTTTATTGTCTTTGCGCGACGCATATTATCTTCCACTATGTCGTGTCCCCCTCTGCGTTCCCCGTTGTTGTATGTCGTGTTCTCGCGTCGCGTCCACCGATTTCTATTCGCTCAAGTGGTAACGCCATTTTGTAGCGATTTGTAGCATAACAGTCGCTTTCAACGCTACCGCAAATTTATAAGTACTTAAGGAAATGAATTTCACCACTTGACCGTTAAAGTCTTCTCGCTGAAAAACGTGAAATCTGTTCGGAAAGATTTCAGGTAGATATGAGCGGTGATATTTTCAACAGCGCGCGTCGGACGATAAAACGGCGTTGTTTAACAGCACAACCGCAATACAAAAAAAAAAAAAAAAAGAATAACAACGGAAGCGATGTTACATTATGTGTCTATGATTTATGCGCGATTCATTGTTTGCTACGCGAACGCTGACAACAACGGCTGCATTGTCGTACTTCGTTATTATTCTTCCACTCTCCTTCCCTTCGCATCGATGTTAAATGAACACAAGCTCTCGACTTTCAGCGAGAGCGTATTCCGACTCGTGGCGAACATAAATCGCGCCCATGCGGATCTGCATAAACTTCGCGTCGCAAACGCGCGAATTGTGCTTTTAATCTTCGGTGAGCTTGTAATTGACTTTTGTTTCTGTGAAAATTGGATTGGACTGGTTGTATTCCATTGCACATTTGAAAATTCTCAACATTAAATACAAGCTCTCAAAAAAAAACACACACAAAACCCGCTTACCAAATTACTTAATTATACTGATCTACATTTGTTCTATCTAATTACCATAAAGAAGTGCAATGTGTGAAAAAATAATCTTTTTTTCAAACTTCTTAACTTAAATCGCTTAATACTTACGTTTATTTCGACGTGTGTAAACTCGTGTCCTCAAGTTGAAATTTCATTCAAATACAGCAGAAAGGAAAAAGGATATGGGATGACAATGCCATGAGGAGATGCAATGATTGAACACGCCGGCGTGATCTGGAGAATAAATTAATATATTTTTAGTGGATATATGATAGGTACTGATTTCGCATATCCCGGATCATTGTATGGCAACTCTTAATCACCCCTAACCACAAACAGAGCTCGGTAAGTCAATTTTTTTTTTTTTTTTTTTTACGGGGGTGGTGGAGAATGAAGTTTTTTGTACCGCGCCGTATCCTCACGCTTAGGATCTTTTAAAGTTTATATACAATGCCAGGAAAGTTTCTATTGCAGAGGTCCTCAAGCTTTCACTCGTTTTTCATTTTATTTTTAAACTGATTCGCGTGTTAAGCGAATTTTCTTTACTACATTACTACAAAAAAACTGCTGAGAGAAATAATTTTTTAATTCGACCGGTCTATTTCTCTTGTAGGTGTTCATGTTACACGAGCGAGTCCCTTTTCGATAAGTTTTATCGACTCAAAATCTCGCCCAAATGTAAAGAATTGAGAACCTCTGCTCTATTGCTTTAAATTTAAATAATATCCGCAATCGACGAACACTGGGGTATCGACTACTCAAATTAAATAAAACAAACCTCCTTCCCGCTATTTACATTAAATACACGCATTGGACGCATGCACACGCATTCATACGAATATTTTCTCTTTATTTTTTTCCGCTTTCTTTTTCTCTTACCTCAAGGATAGACAACACGCCTAGCCGGCGAGCATATCCGCGTTTATTGCACATTTTTGTTAATCTCTTCTTCGAAAGGAGACACAATATGGACGAAATCAAACACGCTCTATCTACAACAGTCACGCATGCATTCGATATGTCGAAATGATATAAGTCTTGTTTGATCCATGTCGATGACGCGATCTTTAGATCCCCCGAATCCTTCTGGATCCAAAAAGCCCCAAAAATGCACGGTTGTAATCTAACTCGCGACTCGATTTGAAACTTACACAGATTTTTCAAACTTAGACTTTCTCAAGGACTTCAGGATAATAAGAATCTAGTCGCATTCATCGAAGGACGGGATAATGTCTACAAATACGCGAGGATATCCATGAATCTATCGGTTTCAGTCAAAGCAGGAACCCTGGTAGAGACCATTACCATAGTTGACCGTCCTGTATGCAATCTTTCAACTAGAATAACCAGTTTTTGATTTTCACATTTCAATCTCTGTTTGTCCGACGGCCACCACTTGCTAAATTAGGTAAATTCCGAACGGAAAGAATCCTAATTAATCACACTTGTGGCCACTTTCAACCACGTGTCCCTTTAATCGGGCTCACCTCGGCCTGTTCACTACGTTGTGGAGGGCGATGTGCAGGCTGACGAAATAGGCGACGTCGGCGACGTCGGTGTCACTGGCCTGCGTTCCGATGCCGCGCTAGTCCGGTTGTTGTTCCCTAACAGACTGTCGATGGAGAACGGGTTCAGCCTCTTTCTCTCCTCCCTGCCTTTCACCGAAAGATCAATGCTGCCACTCTGGACCTCATCCTCGCTGGCGGCCTGCCTGATCAGGTTCCTGGCGCCATTACCGACCGATTGACGATTCGTCCCGACTCCGACCAGCTCGCGTCGTCGTTCCAGCAGGCTTAAGCCCCAGTGGTGAATACCGGGTTGATGATTCAAGTGTTCGACAGACGAGTTTTGCGGATTCTTTCGGAGTTCGCCAGCTTCGTTCGCGTTACTGCTGATCACCGGGTAACACTCACCGTCCACGGAACCATCCGCCGCGGAATCGACCCGCTCACTTCCACTCTCGCTACAAGAGTCCAATCCGCCGACCACGTCTATCTCCTCGTTGGCGTCGTTGCCGGACGCGGAGAGATTGTTGCCTTCGCCGCTCAGGCCCAGTTGACCGAAGGAGTTGCTCAAAGGGCCGCTCGCGGAGCCGCGTCCCGACGCCGCCTCGCTACGAGACTCCCACTCGGCACGCAATGTCGATAAGTCCACTGTTATGCCCTTAAAATCAAGAAACAAACGCATATACAAGTTATTTAGTATTATATTAATGAAACTCTGTAGAAAAAAAATAAGAAAACGGTTTCTATCGCTATGTAACACACACAACCTTCAACTCGATACACGAGTCTAATAAATAAATTTATTGGTAGAACTTTAATACTGAATAATGTAAACATTTTGAAATTTATAAATCGTTGAAGGATGTGTTTTTGCAAAACTTGAAACTTACTTTAGCAGCGAGTTTCCGCTGCTGTCTCTCGAGAGCTTTCAGCAACTTTTTTTGCCGCCTTTCGCGCTCTTTCCGTCTCAGCTCTTCGGGTGGAATAGGTTCGCCGCTGCAGCTTTGAGGGTGAGCATTATGCGCGGGTCGTCCGGGGCCTTTCTTCGTGTGTTCTTTTTTCCGCCATTTTGCTCTTCGATTTTGAAACCATACCTAAACAGTGATAATCGAGAAAAACTTAAAAAATCTGCTGCATTTAATTAAGACTTTGATGTCGTTGAATATTTGCCGAATGATTATGTGTAAAAAAGTAGGACGTAACAATTATGTTTTTTTTTTATAGAAAATGCATGTTCTTTTCCTATTAATAACATCAATTAATTCAAATTACAAGTAGTCTTCTCATTTGTTGATAAAAAAAAGAAAAGCGACGTAACAATCAGTTAGCTCTAATCGCTCATAAAACCTCGATTATTTTTTCTCTTCTGATCTTCACTTGTAGCAAGTACGGTTATACTCGCCGCGCGTCGCTTATAAATTTCAAGATTCTCTTCGAGTCTTTCCCCATCGCGCTCTCTTGTACGACGCGAAATTTCCCCGTGAGCTACTTAAATCACAACGCCCGCCGCACGGCGCTATCAGAAGCGACACGAAGGGGGATACATTAAGTTCCGAAATTACAGGAAGACTCCTGTCTCAGAACGAAGGACCAATGACCCTCCCGGGTGTCCTGATTCATTCAGTACGACAACCCTTTGCTCGCGTGAACGCTTGTGGCATGAACGACGATTTAGGGCTAGCGTGAGCCACGGCGCTACCAGGGGTAGCGACGGCACTCGAGGGGGGTTGAAGAGGTGGCGAGAGGGAGAGATGAAGACATTAGTTGTACGGCTCGGCCGGTGAGTGGCGCTGAGCTCACGCGAGCCGAAGATCAATAGATCCCCTCGGCTCCCTGAAACACCTTTCTTGCGTCACGTAGCTTTATGACTTTCCTCGACTTCGGGGCACTTTCGTAACCCCCAATGAGCCCAAAGCGCTAACTCACCCTCTCTCGCGCGTTATCCGCGAGTCGCCGTTATCCGCGATTAAACTTCAGATGATCATAATTAATTCAATTACTTCTACGACTTCTATTAGAGTCCGTCGCACGTTTATCTGTCCATTGTTTAATTCTCAAAACTTTGTGACTTTCAGAGGCTACACAGGACATTGTGGACAAATTTAATTGTAAATGTATTACACATTAGTATACTTTTTTAATTCAATGGTTGTTTTGTGTTAACGGCTCGACAAACAATTTTTGTTTATTTTTTATCTTAAATTTGTTAGAGAACAAACTAGTTGTTTGCTTGATTCAAAGTCTTACAAAATCTCACTCCCGCAAATCTTACAAGTTGTTTTACACACAGTTCAAAACCGGACGCAGCTGTAACGCATTAAATTAACGCGATGCGTGGGAAACATGACTCGACCATTAGGCTATTCGTCAGAATTTATCAACGACCGATAAAAGGTCATAACAAGCTGTTGTATCCTATTACTGAAGCCGGCAATAGTTCTGACAAACTAAATAACAGTTTTTATTTCACGCTGCAGCGTGTAACAGCGTCAGAAGGTATAAACAGCTATACACATCGTACGATTGGATTAACATGTGTGTACATCTTTCTATGGCGGCAAGAAAAAAACTTGGACGTAATGACACATCGTTTTGATAACCACAGTCCCCACACAAATTTTGTGGGGAAGATAATGCATTTATTCTAATGTAATTATGTGTTTCCGTCAATTAATAAACGATGTTTTCAGCTGCACCGATAACAGCACGTCGAGTACTCGGTCGATTAAACCGCTTCGTACCGTAATTAATTCTTCTCTTTTCCCCTATAAGTAGTCATTATATGACGGATAAGAGGTATCGTGTTAAAATGCGAGAGATACAATAAATACGAAATAGAAGAGAAGGCTAAACAACAACAACATCTTTATCTCAAATAATGCTCTGCTCAATTGTGTTCTGTTCGAAAAAAATCGCATCGATTTCGCCGCACAAGTCGGATAAGTGTGTGTGAACAATAGATCGCAATATAAGATCTTAGAATAATTGCGTCACGGTTAATGCATGTGATCGGTCCGACATTCTGCGAGTTCAGCGTTTTATCAATGCGGGTCGATATTCCCCGAGCCTATTCAAGTTTGTCGTCGAATGCAAATCGCGCTTTGATAATGGCGATGTCGGGCGCGCGAGAGTGTGTTCTTTTCTCGCTCGCGATAAATCAAAACGCGTGGTTCGCGGTTATTTATGATCGGGCTATATGACTCGTTCGAGCGTTTCTCTCTCTCTCTCTCTTTCTCTCTCTCTTGCGAATAATATTATGCGAAAGTGGTAACGCGCGCGGCGATAACCGGACGACCGACACAGCGCCCGCACGGTATCTGCACGGAAATTTTGCGAATCCGAGAATGATTCGGAGAAATATATATTCCCGAATCTCTCGAAATTTCTCGTCGATCTGCATGTGCGGAGAGGAAGATCAGATTTTGCCGAGAGAAGAGACGGGAGATGGCGGAGACGATAACCCGGCTGAGTGGTGACACAATGTGACACGATGTCACACAGCGGGTGCGTCCTTTCGGAGGGACTTCCCCACGACGGGGAATAGCTCTAAGATTAGATAACATCGATCACTACGTACGATAACCCCCGTGAACGTATGTGTTTCTGGTGTGTCTTTTCAAAATATCGCAACAGTCAGATATAACGCGGCCATCGTTCGATACTATCGACCCTTGTAGTCGAATTTAAATGATGCCCTTCGCGAATATCATTAAGACCCGCATATATATATACTTACGGTCGCGTTACTTGCATCTGGTTTCGAGAGCGTATCAGTTCGAGATCCTCAGAAATCGAGATTCGAACAAGTATTTGCATTGCGTTGCTTGATCTCGTTTCGAGAGCGTAATATCAGTTGAGATTCTCAAAAGCGAGATTTCTAATTTTGAAACGCGAACAATTCAAATAGTTACGTTGTGAAACAATTGTGTTACGAGATTTGCTGCCAGTACTGGAACTCTGTGATAAACATAACGCGAACTATATATGTTTTACAGCAATAAATTTGGCGAGAAACATAATCAAAAAGTTACAAATTGTTACTTCTCCATTTCAGAATATTTTAATAGTGAGTTTGGTCAAAATAATGCTTATTTTGAATATCAAAAGCATTGTTCGATAATAGCGCACAAAGTAAAAATTACTTTCGTTACATCAATATTAAATTCTTTCGACAATAACACAATTGTCGACTCAGTGTTACGTTATTTATGCGATGTCCTTAAATTCTAACAACATATTACGTGAATGTAAATTCTATGACGGTAGTCATCAGAGATCGATAAGGTGATAGGCACGAATTTAAAGTGACTTTAGGATCGAGTTTTCCTGGGTCGACAGACGCTCCAAGGGTTAGTTTCAGTCTCGGACTTTTGCCCCTTCACTCCTTCGTCTCTGGAGGATAGTTAGTCCATCTGGTCCGTTTCCTTCGAGATCTATTCGAGGGTGCAAAATCACGCGGATTTATCCGTTCGGCGATCACGTCCATTTAAATAACATTGCGCGCGGTGCTGATGCTATTATTTCTCAATACATTTTTACAAGATCTCGTTGTGATTCTTTTTTTTTTTTTATCTATATGTTAATGCAGTTTAATAAATATTCTCAACATTTGATTTTCTGAAAACCATGCAGTTTCGTATAAAAACAAAATACCTATCGTGGAATGACGTAGCACAAAGCTTCATAAAAGAGACGTTCTCTTATAAAGATCTTCCTCAAGTTCTTCGTAAGAAGAGATTTATCGCCATATAGACATACACGGTATTACGGTTCCGCGAAACTAGCGTTAAATCTGTTTTACGTAGCCTATCGCGTCTTCCGGTATTCGGAGAATACTCACGCCTTTCGTTCAATAAACGCTATCCAGCCGAATCCTTCGACAGGACCCATGAAGGGTGGACTCTCAATTTCACGGCCGGTCGGACATACGGTCACCCTTAAGTTCCTCCGGCGGATATTTATATTTATCCGCTTAGACACGCGTGTTAGGCCCCGCAAATAGCACATGCATCCGTTCCCTACTTCATATTGTATTGTGTGCGTTGCACTTCCTCGTCACACATCCATCCTTCTCGTTCTAATTCTTTTGTTTCTCGCCCGACATTTTCGTTACATTTTTTGATAAACAATCAGACTATCATAATTTTGTTATTTCATTTCTCGGTAATAATTTTGCGTGTTGCAATATTATTATAGCAAGTCGAACATCGCGTGATACGGATTACCTCCGAAGATTGCATGTTTCTTATGAAAGAAACTCTGTTGATCCGAGATTCAGAGAAGGTATATACCGTGCTGAAGACGTTTTATGGAATTACATCATTGAAACAAATAATAAAAGTTGAAAGAGAAGAAACTCACCGCCACGCGGCTCTCTTTTAATTCGAGTCTCACAGCCAAAGCTTCTCGCATAAAAACGTCGGGATAATGACTCGACAGAAAAGCCCGCTCTAATTCTTCCAACTGCCAACTGTTGAAGTTAGTTCTGCTTCTTCGTCTCTTGTTGCCGCCTTCGTCCGACTCGCCGTCGCAACCTGAAATTGTTACATACACTTAGAAAGTAATAAACGAAATTAACGTTTTGAAAACAGTTTTGAGTATAAACTTAAACACAATATCTAAACAACACAATTCGAATATTTTTTTGATCTAATTTGAGGAAAATGTCGAAGGTCAAAGATATAGGACGATCTAGCAAGTATTTTTTTTTTCTAATATCGGAAACGCGACTCTTAAAAGTTTCGAAGATATTATCATATAAAGTAGCGTCGGTAATCTCGAGGAAACTAAATCACTGTTAAAAACTTAAAATTAAGAATCAAGTTTAGTGTCTCTCAAAATTAACGTTTTCAGACTTGAGGCATTAAAAAAATCCTCAGAGAAGAGTCAAAGATCAAACGCCAAGCCTCTCTATGAAGCCTCTTGGCATTTGACGACGTTGCGAGCCTCGAAGGGTGAAAATCTGAGAAAAAGTCATCGTAAAAGAGCTTCGCGGAGACCTGAGGTCTCGGAGGAATGCTTCAGAGATCAAAGATCTAAAGATCCAACATTGCCGGAGAATAGAAGAAGTCAAGCGCTCGAGTAAACGATAACGGCGACATAGTCGAACACCCGCAATTACTTAATCGGCGCGAGCCATTGTTGCCGCGCGACAGGATCGCGTAAGTGCACGTCTCGCAGTGAAAACAAATGCAGTAGTTACGCTAACCGCCGAGCAATAATGCAAGCCCGTTGTTGTAACGGCCGACGCGCGCGTTCCAATAATGAAGTTAACCATGTAGTAAAGTTGTGCACTCCTCTTCAATCTTCTCCTCCGATCGAGCAGCTGCACTGGCGCGTTCGTTTTCATGCTCGCCACTTTGCCGATGTAAATCGATGAATTTGCGCGCACGCACGCTTAACAAGTACGATCGTTTCTTTTTATTCGTCGTTATGTCAAGTCGAGCGTGACGCAAGTAACGGAGAGATTATAACGGCAATCATCATTGTTAGACATAATCTAACAACATAATTTCCAAGCGCGATTTGTGAACCTGTGTGTAAGTTTAGAGCAAGACCTTACAGATTGAACTTTCGAAAATTACTTTTACAAAAATTTAAAACAAAAAAATTCAACTTTCTAAAACTCTCGCTTGCGCGTCGACCCTCTCGATATAGCGTGAATAACGCTATTTTTAATAATTAACGATAAGAATTATAAAAGTAACTAATTATAATTAACCATACTGTTATAATTATACTGTTTCTTCGATCATTTTATTTCAATGTCATTAAACTGGCACACATTTCACTTGTATTTATAAAAATGTGTTTCTATATATTTTTTTACTAATTGTTATTAATTATTAGAAAAACTCGCGTTTACGTGAGTGATACGCTTTTTTTTTGTCGAGGTAAGTGTAGCGATCGATCGGCGGGATCGTTGCATCCGGGCGACGAAACGTTATAATTTGCGGCAGCCTATCTCACGCGTGATCGATATCGATATCGAATTAAGTGCTATATACTTTCGACGGGAATTATTATGTTCGTGCCACACGAAAATGGAGGACGACGTCGATGGCGGACAATCGCGAATTTATCTTAATTTCGCGCCATTTGTAACCGTGGTGTAAGGTAAACACTTCGCCGAGCGTCGAATGAATTAGATCTTAATAAAGACTCTTAAACACGTAATCTAATATGAAAAAGAACTATGATATAAATATATGTAAAGTTGAAAATTAACATATCGTACATCAAACTTGCAAGCGACACGAAGCGCGTATCGTTGAAACAAAAAGATAAAATTAATAAAAATAAATTTATTAAACACACTGATGCAATAAAACATTGTTAACTCGTATTAATTTATAACTATTAATTAATTTGACTGTTGTTCTTTACTATTTGCTTACAAAAAGATAATTCGACGTCAATATCATGTTGTTCTCTTTAACATTTATTAAAATGGTGTTTGAGTCGACATCTGAGGAACAATAACCACTCCGCGAAGGGCGCTCATACCGAAAATCGCATTCCATTTTATTCGGGCACGCGCGAGATAAGGCCGAGCCAGCATCGGCGTTCCTTTCACATATATTGAATAAACATGGAATTTCAGTGATTTTACGAGGACAATTCGCTACTCTCGGCGATATCTTCGATGGGGATCGGCGGTTCCCAATGCTGCGCGTATGCATGCTAATGGTCGGAATTGAATAAAAAAGATCGGGAATTATGATTGACCTAGCAATATCACGGAAAACTTCCAGTTATCTATATAGATTCCCCGCGGAACGAAGCAAAATAAAAATTACTTCTCTCCCTCGAAATCGTTCTTTTGCATGTGAAAAAAAATATGCTACGTAACTGGCGCATCAAAACTATCATGAAATGCAAAATTGTGAAAAAAAAAAAAGTAAAATCACTGTGCTTCACAACGCGAGATATTTCGAGCAACTTTCAAAGAGCCGACCAATTAAGATTTACCGATCGCAGATAGTGTTTGCGGATCGGGCTGGAGATCGCCGCTCAGGTAGACAAAGGCAGTGAAAAATCGCAGGGCTGGGATATTAATCAACGTAATTAGATGCTATTTATTCGCGGGCCGTCTCGTTCGCTCCGCGCGCGTCTCGCTCATTATTGATAATCTATAATCCATAATAAGCGCTCTCCGGCGCAGTGGCAGGTTGAAGGATCGTCGCGAACGATAATACCTTTATCATGTCAATGCGCCCCGACCGATCACTGCGCTCACTTGCATCACAAATTCCATAATAGAATAAGTGGTAGTAATTAATAATTCGGAGCAAATCGGCGAAAGCGGGGCGGATAATTTTCTCGATTAATGTGCGCATACGCAACTTTCGACATTATGAAATCAAAACAAATTTATATACAGGAATATTGAGGTACGACGTTAAAAATCTGTCTATCACGTGTGACTTGGCACTTTTTTTTTAACGAAAATATACGTATATATATTTATATTTCGCCCTCCACTTTACAATTCTAATTAAAGATTATAATTATAGATATAGTTATTTATTTCTCCTAGCTCTTGTGTAATAAAATAAAAGAAGAGAAATATCTCTCGTTCGTCGTAGAAAGATGTTTATTATCGAGCTGAGGCATGTCGCGGTTGTATCATGAAATTAGTCGACTCATTATCATCATGTCAGGTTCATTATGCACCGAATGCGTTACGCCGGGAGACAGCTCGCTTCCCTCGTTAGAAGGAAATGCAATTCCGCTGCGAGGCGAACGTAACGAAAATAGATTAAGACGACGGATTCGCGATCAAACCGGACGTGAAAATTGTTTAACTCGTTCCCTCATAAATTATTTAGCGCGCCGTCCGCTATCATGCATCAAGTTTGATAGTTACGCTTGATAATAACTCTCGCGTCTGACTGATCGAGACTAAATTGTCAGTTCTCAAGCGCGACAGCGTAAATACGTTCTAAATCTGCGTGCGAATATTAAAAGAAAATGCGCGCGCGCTAATTTCGCCGAGACTAATGCGCCATCAATGCCAAACGTAGTGTAATTTTAGGTTGCGTCATAATTCTAACGTTCCGTTAATGTGCACGCGGAGATCAAGTAAAAATACTTCGCGATTGAATAAATGTATCATTTACATTTTTATATATGTATTTACATTTTTTGCATAGATAATGATGTCTCATTGCTAATTGCAAAAAAAAATAACGATAACAACGGGTTTGGTCTCCAATCGCTGCTTGACACACACTTCCTCAAACACATTGACCTGCGATTCCAATGATAATGATCTAATTTGAGGCCGTTTTCTCGGGCGTTTCACTCTAATTGCGCCACGGTCTGTTCACGTTTTTGTTTTCTTCGATTTCAGTGTCGTGATCTTGCGACTTTTTAAATCCTTAATACCTAAGATTAAAGTAAAGCGCTGTATCACGTTTGCGATTCGTGTCGCATGCAATTAAGCTTGTAATTCAATATACTAATGACGCATGTCACATAAAATATAAATGTTCACTAACGTAAGAAAAAACTGTTTCTTCGACGGAAGGCGATCAGCGATGATGAGCATATTGTCGCACGTCGCGACAATCAACGGAAAAATTTTGCGCGAAAATTCTCTGAATCATCAGAGCCGCAATCAATTACGAGCGAATGAGGCGATTTTATAGATTGCATGGTGCGAGCTCGCGGTTGTGTATGTGTTTAATACACGTTGACGTTTTCAGCGCGGTGTATAATCGCATGATGATACGTTGCTGGCATCTAACGACGCACGCGACCCTTTGTGGCAACGAAACGTTACCTTCTGCGAACGTCTCACTCGTCGAGAAAATGCACGCGAAAGAAGAGAAAAGAGTAAATATATCGTATACGTGTATAGGTATACGCCAACTGGAAACTGGTTTTTTCATCATATGCGAAGGAAGATGTATCTTTCACTGAAGAGAGAGTCCAATGATTGAATAATGATTCAAGAGCAACGGAGTAGATTAAGTGTCTAATAATTTAACATGCCCGGTCCACTTTAGATGTGACAAAAAAAAAAAAAAAAAAAAAAAAGGGAAGGACTTGAGCGTAATCAGAGTTACGGATTTTATATGTGTGTCGGAGAATCGAATTAAAATCGTAATAAATCGAAAAATTATACGCATAAAATTAATTTTGTTCATTATCATCGTCGTCATCACTGTGAGAAGATTGAGATCTTTAAAATAATTTCCCAAGGAGAAACACGTGGCGGGTATTTCTCTCTTTTTCTCTCGGTCTCTTTCGTGATCCTTTTCGACCTCGCAGACCAGGCGAGGCAAAACGAGCGAGCTCGTCAGCGTGGAAGCAGAACGCAGGACGGCGTACAACTCTAAGGCGTTTAATATGGTCTGGCCTTACATATATATGCGCACCCGAAATAACGTGCAATTAAATTGAAATTATGCATGGGTGTCCTGACAGACACTTTTATGTGGTATATGCGCTATCCGTGGCCTTGTCCGGACGCAAACAGCCGGAGATACACGTGCGTTAAATTGTCGGGCGTTGCAAGGTGAAAATACGTTATCAAAAGATCGATTCTTTTTGACATACAAAGTACAATCGAAATAAACAATGCACTTCTTTGACGCGATTAGAATAACGTGTACAGTTACTAATTAAAATTACCTTTGATAAAGATGTTATTAGAATTTTCATATCTCCGTAGAATTGCGTGACGCGCAGCGAACGCAAAACGGACTCTCGTACACGGTATTTACACGACGAATGCAATTCAGAAATGAATTCAAGTTTCGTAATTATCAGCTTGGTGAGCGTCACCGGACCGCTTCCAGGACGCAAGCCCCCATTTAGAGGGTAGTCTCTTGTTAAGTGAGAGTCAACGACGTCATTAGCGTTAGGAACGGCATCCTGGCACCCAGGAGACTACCACCTTCTACCTGGCAAGCAACACCAGTTTCCAAGTGAGCAGGAGAACACGTCGACACTACTCGTTTCGGGTCAGCCGAACTCCGCATCTACATTTCACCCCTTTAAAGGGTGATTAATCTTGCTAGGACTATATCATTTGTTCCGCCACTCTCTTCGTCTCACGGTCTTGTACTACAATCGACTAAATTTTCCAAAACATGAATGATGTTCATATAAGATGGATAATTGTCCGTATGTATACTTATAGAAAGAGAGAAAGAGAGAATGAGAGAGAGAGAGAGAGCAAGAGTGTGCGCTTAATTATTCATCTTAAAAACCTACTTTTCATTGTCATTATAAATTACAGATTAAACGTATCCTCGGGACCTTGCGTTGGTAATACAACGTTAATATAAATTTAATAACACTGGTGTTTAACAAACTGCAGGATCGATTATATCGCGCAGCTTCTGCGCGTTAAGACTGATCGGTCGTTTTAGTCCTTCCGAGATCGAGAGGGTTGGGAGAATGATCCCGGGAAAAGGGGGTTAATAAAGTAATTTAGTCTGGCGCGCGAGAGTGTGTGATAAAGGACACGGACGACGAAGGAAGCGAGAGAAAGAGAAAGAGAGTGAGAGATGGAGAGAGAACAAGATTATTAAGCTGTAAGGCGTTAACTGGCATAAGGCGTCGGTAGGTGGATACGTTGCTTGCGTGCCAGACTGACTGCATTTGCATCTAGACGCCATCAATCCTCCTGACGCCCGGTTACATTCCCCTCCGAGCACCCTTCCCCCCACTCGCCAGCTGAGGGTAGAGGGAAAGGAGGTTTCGACTTCGCTCCGAGAACGCGACTGTGCCAACATTATACCTGACTCGCGAGGTGCGAAATGAAGATTCACGGAATGCACGGCAGAAAGCTTTTGAAACGAACGGTTGTCGGTCGACGATTACTGTTTTGTGGAAAGAGTTTCGAGGAGAACGATGGCAAGTAATGAATTAGAGGAGTAAGTAACACGTTTTTCTCGAACCAATGTGAAATCAGTTGAGTCGCATCTTATACGTACACGTTTTTTGTATTTTTTACAAAGATACGAAACACGTATAATTAGATTTGAAAAAAATTACATTTTTTTCTACTTTAGCAAAATATTGTTGCTCTTGAAAGTACACTAATGCACATGTGCAACATCTCAGGTGTTTTCGCTCTAACGAAGGTGAAACTGTGCGTCTTGGAAGACGATATAATTTAACGCACGCGAAATGCTCACCTCATTAAGAGATATACCGCAAGTACATGTATATTAATGCTTGGAGGGACTCGAGATATTAAGACTCGTTTACGTACACGAGAGAGAGAGAAAGAGAGAGAGAGAGAGAGAGAGAGACACGTATGTCGGATTCACAATGATTGCGCAACGTGACTTGGCGCGGATCGAGTGAATTAATTACGCAAAACTGTATTACTTATCGCCGGTTGATGTAATTACGCGTTTACATCGAATCAAAGAAGTCGTTTCTCGATTATTAATAAACTTCGAAAAAAACTCGACGATTTCAAAAAGTTGGAGTTTTTCGAGAAACAAGCGAGAATTTTTTATTCGTGAATGTGTATCGAAAGAGAAATTCGAAATTAGAGATTCAGATTCCGACCGACCGACCGTAAATGCAGAGCGTGGAAAGATAAAATACGGTTGCAGAAGTTTTTGTGTAAATGAGCGTAATTTATCTTATAAGAAAAAAAAAAAGAAAATCACGCGGATTCTTTGCTGAAAAACGGATTCTTCGCTGTATAAACGACGCAATTTCGCGCGTATTAATATTATGATAAGTCTCTGAGATATTAGGTATCTGGCAAATATATGCAAATTATCATTTCGATGACTCAAGTAAGAATCTAATTATCGAATGAAACCAATAAACGGATTATTTCTGAGAATCTGCTGTTTAGTAACACGTGTGTTAAAATCGCACGCATGGTACACGACCAAATGTACTAAATTAGATAAATTAACGCAAATAACAACGCAAATTAAAACAATCATTTAAAACAGATGGTTTTTTATGACATTTATCGATGACATTTGATGACATTTATTGATAAACTTCCATTTCAACATCCAGACTTAATATGATGAAATTATCATCTTTGAGGATCGCTTTAACTTGTGTTGATTTCTTGAATTCACGTGTTATCGGTTGTTTCGAATGGTTTTTTTTCTTTTTCTTTTTTTGACATTTATTTTCCCTCGATTTATCGTATTTTGCATCGCGATTGAACAAACCGGATTATTGATATCCCCGATACGCGCAATATGATTTCGAGTTGATAAATTCGTAACACGATCGAGAAAACACACGCGCGCGGCGTGACAACATGAGCGGCGG
Source organism: Pseudomyrmex cubaensis (assembly GCA_014825685.1). Lineage (NCBI taxonomy): Eukaryota > Metazoa > Arthropoda > Insecta > Hymenoptera > Formicidae > Pseudomyrmex > Pseudomyrmex cubaensis. The sequence continues at coordinate 15,880 of QVOA01008969.1, read as the reverse complement.
CGGCGCGGCGAGAAGGTGAGCACGAAAGAAAGGATGAAGAAGAAGGTGATTGGAAGGAAGCCGTCGAACGAGCTATGTAAAAGATTTTCGCATAATACGGGTAGCCGACGTATCGGCCGGCCGATAAGGAGACTTTTCTGTGATACGATCTCTCTCTACACAACCGAGCCGGTTAATTATATATTAATACCATCGCGTGCGATCCTTGCCTCGCGTATAACCGGCATCAAAAGACTGGAGGGCCTCTGGCTGGCTCGGCAGGCTGGTTAGACGAGAAGGTAAGATCGGAAGTGCCGTTCTCTGGGTCTTTATAGTCTCTGGAGCACGATCGGTTTGGCGGTATCAATTCTCATCAACAAGGCATGATTTTTTCAACGTATTAAATAGCGTTAGAACATTGCACATTGCGTTCTTGCGCAAAAAGTATGCAAATTTGTTCGACCGCAAGTAAAATTTTCTGACGCTCTCTTGTGTACGAACTACAGTACATACCTTGTTACCTTAGATTATTAATGTACGTAATTTTTTTTTAATCGCACTATATTCTTGCGTATATGTTCGGAATGTTTGCTTTAATATTTTTAAAATAAAAAAATGCGATGTTTTGAAAAGTTGAAATAATTAAGGAACAGAAGAAAGAACTTTGAAAAATGGAATGAAATCTCACGTAGAAAAGATATTTTTCAATTGTGTGCGCTATTATGTGTGTGTGTGCACGCGCGTATCTCTGTAATACGCTCGCACATAATTATCTACTTGGTTTGTATAAGCGCTATCTGATAAAATTTAATGTGATCGTTCCGCTTGTGATAGATCTTTTTTAAAGTGTCGAAAAACTCAGAATTGGGAAGGCTAACGGTACTGAAACACGCGCGCATACGCGCGGCGACAAGCGGGAAATATATGGCCGTGCGGCTCGCGTATCTCTTAATTCCCGGTAAATACTGTGAATTTAACCAGCCGGTAATAAATACCCGCATTTAAATCCCACGCGTCCACGAGTCCTAAACTTGTTTCTGCGACGCGAGAGGTAATTGCGAGTTTATGTGTTTATTTCGCGGCGGCATCTTTTTTATTGGCGCGCGCCCCCCCTCGCTCGCGAAACTTAATTACCCGTCGTATTTATTTAACGTGTCAATTAGAAAAATTATACAGCGGCGGGAGAAAAAATATTATGTCGCTCTTCGTTCTTTTTAAACCAACGTTATTTGAAGTTATATAAGCTTTGTAGCTTATGATCGCACCGCAAGTTCGATGTTTACACGAGAAAAGTGCTATCGCACATCCCCTTCCTCATTTCTTCAGAATCTGAACTTTGATTTACCTCAACCTTTTGGTTAACAACAAGTAGGGTTTCCTCGTAATTACTTAATTTTTAAAATTTGACATCTTGTGTATTACAGTCGCACATATTTACTTGTTGTGTGCGTACAATGGTACGTACATAAATTTATTGTTAACGCAAGCAATATATATTGTATCGCCGCAACCCCCTATCCCAATTATCGGCGTAATGCAACCACGAACCGGAAGGTCAATATTGTGCAATTCCGCGTGTGCATTACGAGCGTTCTCGCGCGGCTGATTGCGTTCGGCTTAAAAAGGAGAAATTGCGTGCCGGACTCGGCGTTGGCTTACACCACCTTAACTACTAACCACGGATTGTTATCCCCTTGGCATATCATTTGCCGGGCGATATTATATCGCGTCGCGTGAGACCGACGAGTCGATTGTTTTAAATGACCAATCGGCAGCATTCATTGTCAGTCGCATATGATAAAATTTATTAACTGTGTTGATATTACGAGAGAAAAACAAATTCTCGCGCATATTTTATATACAGTTTATAGTATTGCACATCCTACGTTATATATTGCCTACATTTTACATTAAAATGTTTTTTTATGATATAATTTATATCGAAATTGAAACTGCCAGCAGTCGACATTTCAATATTTGCATCAGGATCTCCGCGGCGGACATGAAGACATTCAAAAACATAAAAATTTATTATTTCCAGCTCGATTTATAAGATCGTAGAATGGGATTCTGTTATAAACAACGCGCTGAATGTGTTAGCTCGCGATCTTTTCAATAGAACGACTTGACGACCTTCGTTTATATCACTTACACATATGTTTTAGAAGTCACCATTAATTCTGATGGCAGACAGTAGCAAGTAATAGAATGTAGCGAGCTGCTAAAAATGTTAATTTTTGTGAGACACCACGGAGTGCGTACGCTCGTAAAAACGTGGATTTATCATGAGCGGCCGATTAATCGTATGCAAACAGCAGTCCCGCCGTTGTATTATCTGGTGTTAGACGTAGGCGATGCAGGCGTGCCGCGCAATAAATTCTGGACACAATTTTTTTCTTATGCTCTTGATTATTTCTCTAATTAAGAACGGAAAGTTTGTCAATTACCACCTTCTGAAATTATAATTTACGATATTAGAAAACTTATTAAATCGATCGTTTCTCATGTGTGAAACGACGCGTTTTAAAACTTTTTTTACAAAATCTCAAGTCAAAATACAAAAACTTCCCCGCATTCTTGCAATATGGAAAAAACTTGTATAGCTATTTTTCATTAAGAAAGTATTTCAGATTAAATGATTCTAAATTACATCGGTAATTAATTAAAATATTTCATCGAATGACCGACATAAAAGAAATTTATGACATGCATTATTTAACTCGTTTTTTTCCCTTAGCATTTTGCTCCACAAATCGTCCGACCATTTATGTTTCTTCCAGCAAGGATATTAAGGACAGGCAACATCGCGAGAAGGGTTAATTCCGAAGAAAGACGAGATCGCTAAAAGGTGGAGAGCATTGTAATGCAAAAAACAGGCGAGTTACTTTATTCGAAATAATTCTTGATGATATCATAGACACGCCGCGTTTGTCGACGTTCACTTATTTTTATCGCGGCGGGTCGCCGCGATGAAAAATCTCTAGCCAGTTGATAAAACGTTCCTCTTCCCTCGTAATTACGCGCAATCTTAGGAGCGTCTTAATTTATAGCAAACAACGCTTTCTTAGCCAAAACGATTTTTTGGAAATTCGAGAAACTTCGTCAAGTTACAAACAAATTCAAACTGGTTACATTGACGGGACTGTCACGTCTGGCCTTTTTTCTAGATTGTCTGTAAATTTTTGTATTGCGGAATAAAAGCGTTTTGTATTTACAAAACAAAACACTTTTTTCTCTCTGGATCTATGTGGTCTTTTACCAGTTTTGCACGCACAAGAGATCGTACTTGCAAGAAAGACAGGCCAAACGTGGGCAGGGTAAAGAGCCAAGGGAGGTTGCAACGTTGCAAAGTTGACGAAGTAACTCAGAAAGTAATAAAAGGGAGATTCTTATCGTCAAAGACAATTAGCGGGGCATATAAATATGATGTATTTATAGTCCGCGTCAGCCGTATCTTCCCAGTACATGCATCCTACTACTTCATCATGCCCCACCTACTCTCTATCATAAGTCAAACTATTTAATTAATGTTTTTTCTTTTCTCTCTCCTTCTTGTCGTAGGGTGGGGAGATACCTACCGATAAGGGATCTTGTAGACACGACGCTTCGTAAGCGCGCCTGACTAGCTACGGTTCGCTCACGCGGTCGCGTGATTCTTTGCGGACGGTGTATCGATCATATTATACTCTAAAAATTTTGAAATGAAAGAATCGAGAAGATCGATACGCTTGCAAAGTGCGCGCGAATGTTTGTCTGATCCACATGTACATGTTTCTGTCTATGTTATCGGCGAACAACGCGATAATAAATCACGGATGCAAATAGCAGAATATATCCAGGACAAAGTCACTGAGAGATATTTTTTCGAAATTTGATCGATATGTCGGTGCGGACCGTTCAGCCTCGGTATTTGGGCAAGGTAGCCGGCGGCCGAGAGAGACGAGGACGATTCAATTTGTCGGTCGCGCCGCGCTGCGCCGCGCGAGTATTTCTGAGGGGGGCCCGTGGCAATATTCATGACACGCAAGCCACGCTCGAAAATTAGCTCGTGACCGAGCGTTGGTAGCCGCGCGAGGGTTCGAAGCGCGCGGGGAAAGTGGGGAACAGGCGGCGCGGGAGAAGTGCACAGGGATATGGAAGAGAAAGAAAGAAAGGAGTTTTGAAAAGGGACTAACGACCGGCAGTTAACGGCGGCTCTGAAATTGCCGGTTGCCGGCGCATCTTCCACGGCCGACCCGGCCAAGAGAATTATTAAACTGTAGTTTAGTTTAAATTAAGTTATTACCCCTTCCTCCCTCCCCCCTCTGAAGCCGCGCGCGCGTTTTGCCTGCCTGTTTTCCCCGCGAGTTGCGGCGCGCGATCCCGCGCGAGCTTTTCTCTGCGTGTCCTCTCTATGTGTTTCGCGCTTTGCCGCGTTGCAAACTTCGCGAATTCAAGAATTCGAAAACTCTCTTTGCGACTATAAACGTTACTTATGCACTCAACGTGCTGATATTTTGATTAATACACGAAGATTATATCTCTGAGAAAGTTTTTGAGATTTGTAAAAAAAAACTAAAAGAAAGTTCTCTTTTAACACTGATTTTACAATGGAGAAAGCAAGTGTCATTTGTGCAAATATTAAATTTCAATTATGATTGAGTTTTGTTTGTTTGCTCGAAGTGTTTGAAAAGTTTTGAACATTAATAAGTTTAGCTCGTGAGAAAAATGCGCGCGCGTTCGAACAGAAAAAAGAAGTTATAATTTTTTCAGAGACTTAAAGAGTATCACATTATCGTTACAGCTCAATAAGAATTCGCGATTCTACGCGAGACCGATAATTTTCGACTTCATTACACGCGTAGCTGACTATTATTACGCGATTAGCGGCTCCGTTAATGACACACGTGTTTGTCATCTATGGTAAAATCTTAAGATTAAGTAGCTAGCGCGCAGGTTTGCACTTATTCGAGAAACGTGATAATTTCTGTAAAAGACATGTGAATTATCGCGTTAACAAACATGCGACGCGACAACACGATGCGATTTCGCGCGACCGATTAAATTTATTATTTACGATTAGAAATATCTCTTCGTAACGATACGTTAACGTTGCATGGAACTGACAATAATGACAGTGACAAATACACGCAATGGTGGATTGTAACTCGATAGTGCTTGTACAAACACGGTATCATCCGGTGTTTTACTCGGCAGCCATATTCTTGCAACATGTAATTATATGTTTGAAATTTGCATCGTTACTATAAAAATAATCGTTATTATACCTATCAATGTTTTAATGTCGTAATTTGTATCTGTTGTTTATTCTGTTATATACTGTGTGTGTTACATACTGTTTACTGTCATTTTTTATAACTATGTAATAATTTTTATAATCGTATACTTGAATTTTGTATAAAATTACACGTCGTTATTACGCTACCGCGTAACGTTGTTTTAACGTTATGACTTAAATAATCTCTTGGTTGGCAATCGACAATGCGTGTTATTTTTATGAACAAAAATTTCCATAATTGGTGCTACTGCTGTGTTCAAATAAAACGGCGGTCGTTTTGACAATAATTATAACTTTAAATACGTATCTCAATGCTCTTCAAAACACACGCTCATACTTTATATTCATTTCAATTAAGAACTTGTTCTGTCGTAATAAACAAGAACGTTTTCATCAACAGCAGTGTGATAGCGTAATGTGGCAAGATTTATATTACTTTCGCTCTTGTAAATATCTCGTAGCTTATTGCGTCACATGTTCGGAGAAAAAAGAAGTGTATCCGTATGAGAAACCGTAATAAATCGAGGTGATATCATTTTGATTACAAAAATTTTTGTAATTTGCACTGTGATAATATTATGAACTCGCATTCGTATCTCATTTTTTTTTTTTACTGCGTTATTTCGAGTTTTTTAAGAGCTTAAAAAGTCATTTATTCGTTTGTCAATCAAATTAAATGTTTTTCGATTAATACGTTATTTCTGTAAGCTTGCATTGACAATTAAAACTTAGGATTCAATGAAGTGTTTACCTCTGATGCTACAACATAAAACAAATTATCATTAGATTAGCTAGAAACATTTCTGAATTAAGATATAAAAGAGCAGTGAATTGTTTCGTACTCATATGAACTGTTTCCTTAATTCTTGTGAAAGATGAAATTTCCTTTCCCTTTCTTCTTTCTCTTTAGTTCTCTTCTTGTATTTTTTTCCTTTTTCTTTTTTTTTTTGTCAACTACCCTAATGCCTCTTCCTTCGGTCTAATCGTAAAATAATGACAGGATGCCGCGATAACGTAACGGCTTACCAAAGAAACCCGACTCGTTTAGTCTCACCTGCATCTCTTTTTCGAGTGCAATGCGCTTCTTTTGAAGACGAACGCTGTTATTTTGTTCGCTATAATCAAGGGGATAGCTTACACATTCTCAGATTGAGACGAGAAGGGAGTACGCTTCCACTGTGCGTTTTGTTTTTCTAACTCTCTTTTCGAAAAAACAGAAACAGTTGCGCGAAGTTAGCTTAAATATGATTTAAAAAATATCATGAAGGCAAGTTACACATAAATGCGCATTTGTTATTTAATTATTTAAAAACTAATTGATTTGTTTTTCAAGTTCTTGCACTTGAAACGTCAACACAAAATGCGCGCAAAAATTGACACCAATTACATTAATGTCACTGACAATGTCTTTATCAGATCACTATAAAAAGTGAAATACATGTCAATTCAACGTTCCAACGTTTTTCATTCGAATCTTAATTCATGACGACAAGATTGGCGCGACGTGGTGAGTTTGCGAGCGAGAAGCCGCCGCGAGCGTCGACGAGACGCAATTTTGTGGTAACGCTAAGCGTTGGCTTAACGATCGCGCTAACGTTGAAAAAGTTTAACGATCGTGTAAAGGCGTATACACGCGAGTCCGCGAGCATACCGAGCTAATTATGTAAACGAGAGTTCGCAAAGCGGAAGAAAACAAAGAGAAAAATAGAGAGAGAGATCGTTGCAGCTTCTCACAAATGGCGTATCGTCGAGCGACAATCAATTCGGATAAAATCGTCGCGACACGTCGAGAATGTTTAATGATAAGAATCAGCGTAATTAAATGTTGATCCGCGAAGTGCAATTTACACTTAATTGCAAAAACTATCGCTATTCCAGAAGTAGAGCATGGTAAACGATGTTGTTTTGCTCACATCTTATATGTATGTCAATTTAAAAGTCGATCTGATTTTCATTAGAGAGCAAATTTAATTCCTTCAAAATCGCGAGATCTTTTGCCAGAGAGAAATTTCTACAATATTTATAAGTTGTTGGGGTAAATGTGTTTGAAAATATTTCTCACCACGGAAAAGATATACGCGAGAGATATACTGATCAAAACCTAGTAGTTTAACTTGACCTATCAAAAGAAGACATTAAACGTGGAATTGAGAACGTGGCGCATGCTCTGACATGTGACAGTAAAACGTTTGATCAAAGTAGATTCACAATTACGCGCGTTACTGATGTTGTTGGTAAATGAAGCTATTTATCACGGCAAGAAGCTTTCATAAATTCCGAAATAAGCAGTGATTCGATTTGATACGCGTTCGCGTGCTCGGTCGTCGTTTGTGAACGACACGCTCCTTTTCGATGTGGAAATCATTATAATAAATCTAACATCTATTTTTATACGAAACCGCAACCAAACTATCAAATGTTATCTAATGCGGTATATGCACACTGAAAAAAAAAAACATGAGAAGTTCTACTGAAGATGATAAAGAGTATGGTGCAACTTGAAGATGAGTATTAATTAGTATTAATTAGTTATTGATACTTTTACTTTTTTTTCAATGTATCCTCTTAAAGTCTTCACAAATCTGTCTTTAAATCACGTAAAACCAACCACCGTTTATTCCAATCGACTGGAAAAACTTATAAAATCATTTTAAATCTTGTTGAAGTTATTTTACATAAAATGCAATATTGGTCGAACTTTTTTATTGTCCGGCAAAAGACCAACAATTCTGCAAATTTGCGGTATCACGCGATAAATTCGCAGCGGCGGAAACAATCGAAAGGCAAAGGCAGGCGAATTAAGTGGCGCTCCCTTCCAAGCATAAACAAGTGTTAGGGACGTGAATGGGATCACGTAAAAAACAGATTTCCACCCTCGGCAACGCGGACGTTCTCGCGCACGAAACACGATTTCAGACGGGCGGTCGCTAGAAAGGGCGGGAAAAGGGGATGTAGGAGCTAACGTCGTAAGCGATCCCAGGGGCTCGTCAGGAATGATCTTATGATTGACCGCGTTACGCCACTCCCTGAAGGCCGTTTTTCAAAAGCTATTTTGAAAACGCCACTGTTATATTGACACACACACATACACATACTTCGGTGCATAAAACAATGCAGCGTTTTAAACTGTTATAACTCTTTGCAAGAGAATTATAATTTGTCATTAACGTCACTTTTAATCTCACTAACTTTTAATGAATAATATAAAACAATTACGAAAGCAGGAAAACAACAAAGGATATATTGTAATTTCAGCTGTTTTATGAGCTCAAGTAAATTAAATCAAAACACAAAAAGGAAAACCTTATTTAAAGAACTCTTATAGCATGTTTATTATGTCAAAAAGATTTCATTTTACATATATATGTACATAAATATATATATTTGAAATATACAATTCTACGCTTTACAGAAAACGCTACACTTTACGGTAAATTGGGCAGTAATTTTCTGTCACGCGATTTTCTGCAATAACGGAGCATTGAAACTCACCCTTCTTTTCGTCATCCTCTTCCCCGTGATCAGCATTATGATGCACGTGATGCACAGTTGGATGATGTCCGGTGATCGCCGGTACCAGAGAATGATTGCTCAACGATGGATGCGGATGGTGCGGATGATGATGACTGAGGAATCTGACCGCCGCGGCAGCGGCCTGATGCTGAGCCTGCATACTCTGCTGGACCTGACTCTGCACTTGTCCCAGAACCGGATGATGCGGCGGCCATCCTGTCAAATGGAACGGAAACACAGGTGTCGTTCTTTGAAACAACCTGGTCGGGGCCAGCAGGGATCCACCGGAGGCGCTGGAGCCGCTGCCAGGAGGCAACGGAAAGGACAGACCACCTCCAGGCTCCAGGACCATTTTCGGTACCAATTCGCCGGCGTTCGTTCCTCACTTGGATCACCGCGAAAAAAACGAGATCACTTGATCACTGGTACACCGGAGTCATGTGTATTTGTCGAAGTGCAAATGGATATTTACGTTGGTAGGCGTCTCTGATCAACGCGCGCTTACATCCTCCATTTTAGACGCTCCGTTTTGAAACATCGTTCACTTTAAATTAACAAATTAACTAATACAGTCCATCAGTGTCCATAAATCACACGTTTATGTAAGTTATTAAGATGTTTGTGATACTGTTTATCTTGCTGTTTCAACAAAATCTTTACATTTTTCATTCTAAGATTTGTGTTAGAGGTTGTTATACCCCCACGCCCATTGTAATCAAAATGATCTTCTCAAAGATCTAGCATATTTTTAAGATCTACAGACTGATCTTTCGTGAGAGCCGAAAGCAGTAACAATATTTCACATATTTTACAATGTTTACCGCGCCGTGCTGCTTGTCAAGTAAGCGACTAGTAGAATTCTGCCAGCCGTCGGCTAGTTTCACGATATCTTTTACGGCCTCTGAACAATCTTTTCACGCGAATTCTATCAATATTACAAATCAGACGTACAATATGTCAATCACACATCTATAATCAACGATCTTAAGTGTCAATTTTACACGTTTGCAAATGTGTAACACAGTTCTTCATTTATTAGGCTTCTTGACTACAAACAAAAACTTAACTTATTATTTTCAACAATAACATCTTTCTAAAAGTCATCTCTCTATGTAGTCTTTTCTATTTGGCAGTCACTACAAGTCTCACAATCTACAAAAGCAATTTGTCTCGATATAGTCCGGAATTAGGAGCATGATTGCGAATCACTGAACCGCACTGAACGCACGCGACACTCTTTCGGCCGCGTCACGTCACCGAAAAACTTCCGGGTCCTCGCGACCTGCGGGTTCGTGCGCGTGACAAGTGGGTCTCCGAGATTTTCTTTAGTAGCAAGGACCTGCCAGTATAAAGCCACTACGGCATGAGCCAACGGCACAATACTATCTGCCCGGAGACTCGAGTCAACGACTCCCCTCTGTCCGCGAAACTGAAACTGGTTTCAAGGCCCGCCCACAGACTTCCGATTGGTCGAACGTACAGCGGGCTCGCGGGTGACACGGAATATTGAGCCAATGCGACCGCAGGAATTACACGAAGGGTTACGCCCATCAGGCGCTTTTTTCGTCCTGGAATTAAATCGACGCCGGGTTGCAGCACCTGTGGTGGGGGCGAATCAATTGGTGGCTGCCCTGAAACAGGCCGCAAGATGGCTCCTCCCTTCCCACAGCCGCTACGAGACATCCTTGCCGATCTCATCGGTCAAGGCACTCGAATTCGATCCGAGTTGAATTTGTTGCAATGGACAGGCGAAGTACATATCAGTGAGTTGTGCAGTTATTTATTGCCTGAATTGTTGCTCCGTTTGCTGTCCTCACTTCTTTTTTTTTCTAAAAGTTTTTATAAAGAAAATCTAAAGTTACGTCCTTACACACAGACGCAATAATCTGAACTTCACTTATCTAACTTAAAAGTTAGATTTTTATGTATTGTTAATATGAAGCGTTGAAATATCATGTATATTGTACATATAGCGCTAATAAATGCGCGCAGCAATTAGACGTGAAAAATTAATTTAAATTACAGCCACACAGATTTTCTTGTTAGTTTCTAGATACTATCTAAACGTCTTTTAACAATTTTTTAAATTGAAAAACTCTAAACTTTTTTGATGTTTTTTTTTTTAATTTCTATAATTGTCGTTGAAAGATATAGAAATATATATTTAAATAGGATAGTCACTGATAAAATTAATAAGATAGAAAATCCTTTTTAGTTCCCGAGCGAAGGGAGTTTGCAAAGAAAGAGACAGCCCCATAATCGTGACCACCACTCCTGCGGTAACTCCCACCCCGAGTTTCTTCCGCCCCTCCAGCCCCGAGGGCGCGATCCTCTTTTAATAAAAGGAGCTCGAAGGCGTTAAGTAATTACATCTATTCTCTGCTGGAGAGGAAATTACACCACCACCTGCGCTGCGTCGGTGTGGGGAAAAATTGGGAAATTAAAATTAACCCCCACCACACATCGAACCTCGCGCACTATACTCGCTCGCTCTGCCCTTTTTCTTAGATTACGCGCTCGGCCAGAAACATTACGCTCTCGAATTTAGAAGGAGCCGGCGGCCATTACCGCTTACGTAATCTTTTTTTTGTACAGTGGCGGCGGCAGCTTGTTAGCGAAGTTATTTAGCACGCGATTCGTCCGCTCGTTGACGAGAACTGAGACAGCAGATCACTTATCTATCATCTTTTATTTTTATTGTCGAGCTAGCACTTGACAATATAATAATTAAAATTTTTAACTCGTTATATCTCGAGATTAAGAAAAAATTTAGTCAATTAATTTTTTACATTGACTAAAAATGATTTACAGCGCACTGTCGAATGTTTTTTGTACTAAATTTATGAAAGATCATGTACAAAACGCAAGATTAAGACACATAATTAACGTCTTAAGAAATGATCTTTTCATTGTGCGAATAATTGAATTATTTATCGCTTCTTGGGACTAACAATGAGAAATCGCGAGCTCGGTTATCTCAGAGACAAGGAAGAGGGAGGCTGAAAGGAGTGAAGTGGAACCATGAAAAATTGATCGAGTACGATATCTCACGTTTAGGCGCATCTTGGTGAAGGAACCAGAACACGCGCGGGTCATACATCAAATACCCGGAGGCTCCCGCGCGCGCCGACCGTGCTTTAATATAAAACTTAAATAACGATACCGAAGGAAGGGAGAAAGGAGCGCCATGACAAAAATGGCGAGTAATCTTATGAATAAGTTCTTCGCCCAGTTCAGCTGCGAATACCAAACCGCACGAGGATCTGCTCCATTAAGCCCTGCGATACTTCCTGAATCGACGCGAGCCAATAAGTTATCGTACAATCTTGAATCTTTAACGACTGAGAAAGCAGAATCAAAAATGTGAACATTCATGCAAATTTCTTATATAACTGATTTTACGTGATTTTACGATTACGTAGTGACGAAAGAAATATATTTTTTAATTTATATAAGCAACAATTTAATATTTAATATTTTATTATATTTTTTAATATAACATACGCACGATAAATTAATTTTTGTACTCTTTTAATTATCGCTTAATTACGAAACACTCTTGTGCAGAGTAAATCAGATCTCCCGACAAATTTCTCTTTTTCTCCGGAACGAATTGTTCCACCGGCATGCGCGATTCGTGTTTATCATTGATAAAGACAAACAGAGGGAAAGCTCGCCTTTAATCAAGGTCAAATCCTCATTTGGCACGTCCTCGCTCGCGCCATCAAATATAATCATCCGAAAGCGCACCATCTTTTTTCCCTCCTCCGCATCGGATCTCCTCCTCTTTTCCTTTTGCTCTACCGAAACCCCAGCACTCTTCACCCTGCAGATTCGTTCTCACTCTCTCGAATTGAATTTCCGAGAGAGAGAGAGAAAGAGAGTGGAGAGCGGAAAGGCGAAGGAGAAGGTTACCTTGGCAACGACAGAGGGTTTCTCGATGTGGTTACCGAGGCAACCTGTAACCGGCGACCCCTAAATATGCGCCAGGAACCAGAGGGAAGAGAGGAGAGATTGAACGAAAAGTGAGAAAAAGAGACATTTAATATATCACGTTAAGTAAAACGACCTTCTTCTAAAAACTATAACGACAAAACTAGGAAAAAATAAATAAATTTTATTCATTAAATTATATTTACAAGTAAAAAATAATTTTATGATTGACATATATAATTGTGTAATTGTTACAAATCTATTATTACTGGATTTTTTTCACACGTATAAAAATAACTAGTCAAACTGGATCCTTGTGTAAAAGAATTACTAGTCAAATCTATTACATTTTAATGTAAAGGAAAAAACACTCTTAGTAAGTACGACTGATTTTCTTGGGATTTGAAGGCGACATGCTATTACGTAAAAGTCAGCTTTTGCAGGAAATTAGGTTGGCGCACGTCTCGAGAGACCAAGCGTACATAATGCGGACGCGAAAAGGACGAGCAAAGAGGAAGCCGGCGAGTTCCTAATTTACACAGCAGCCGCATCCTCGAAGCCCTTTCCCAGACAGAACTTTGCCGGCGATTAAAACGCTTTAGTAATTAACTGGGTCTCCTCACCTTCCGTGAGTAGCAGTTACCACTGCTACGCCACGAGCACCTCGAAACTATGTCCTTCTCTTCGTTTCCATCTCGTCTCTTGTTCGTATTATTTAACCTTCCTCGTTATATTTTCTGTGAAGTAATAATAAATATTATATACTTTATAATAAATATTTGAATTCTATACGTACATATATCCAATCAAAATTAAATATTAAATCTCATTAAATATTTTCATGTAACTTTATCTGTTTTTTTTCTTTTTTTTCTAATGTTAGATGTAATATATATCATTTATTCATCTTCTTAAAACTTTTGCAACATTAAATATTGATTTTATTTTCAATGAATGATGTTGTAAACTGGTCACGTCAAGTTTAACTGTCGACCGCGTCTAATGACTTCTCGCAAATAAACGCCATTTTTCCTCTTCACCGCCTTACACGAAACACCTCCTCCTCTCTCTCTCTCTCCTCTCTGTCCACGAGTTTCCCACTTTCCTGCTTTCGCGCGCGCACTTGTATATATCCGCTTAGCTCGTTCGTCGAGCTTGGTGCGGCAGCGGCGGAGTAATGCGATAAAGTCTCGAAGTAATTAGCTCGATGTTTACACAGTTTAACATTTCGCTCGTATCTTCGGCTTTATTCCTACGCCGCAGCATCTCAATTAACTTATAGCGTACTTAATTAGCCGGGCGAGCACACGGCTTGTGCGAAGCACGGCTTCGAATCAGTCTTGTCGATCGCTCTTTTCCTCGCAACTAGGGAACGTTTTTTTATCATTCTCGCGTTCAGTAGATCGCGAAATCGCGATTATTGTCAACATGCCATCTCTCGTTTCCATGCCGTCGGTCCAATTGGTCACTTGACCAATACGTCTATATAAATCAAAATAAATCCATAAATCTTCAGACATACAAAATGTTCGCCATAATTTCATATTGATCACAGAGATAATTCGTGCAAAACATCAATTTCTATGGTTTTTAACTTTTAAACACACAAGTGTACATGTTATAAGTTTATTTTGATTTATATTGAAATCAACAAATGGTCGAAAAATTCCGAACAGATTTTTGAAAAAACTCTTGCGGCTACGTTATAGTTAATGTAGCAATTGCAGTAATATTGTTATATTCGAGCTAAATGCATAAATCTGTGTGTGCATGCGGCAAGTCTCGGTTTCGATGTCGACAAATTGAAACGTTATCGACATCCGGCCGACTATCCGCTCATTCAACGTTGCGTAACCCCGACGATATTTCTGAGATCAATGGATCACAAGCCAGCTTCATCGACCTTATGAATTGAAATTTCTCAATGCAACTTCTCCCGACGACCCCGCGTTATATCGAATGACGTTCGCGACAGCGCTTTATCACGTCTCGCTATTGAGGCTGTCGATTTCCCTCTGCCGCTTGGTGAAAAGAGAATGGATAGATAATTGAACGATTAAATGTGGTTGCGCTGTGTAAACTTTAAACGCTCGCACGCGTTTCGTTTATCGTTTTGTTTACGTAAAAAGCTATAAATGTTTAGAAAATTGTATTATATAAAGAATAATTAATCTTTTACGGTCTTTCTCCAGCACGGAATAGTCATGCTACAACAGAAGTTTGTTTTCTTCTGCTTCTTTAATTTACAATAAAAATAGCAATTAAATCTAATAACGTCAAATATATATATATCATTTTATGATTTTTTTAAATCACGCATGCGAATTTTTTTCGGAAACTATTTAGCGAAGAGTGCGTCGCGGGGGTGCTAAATAAATACTCATAAACTGGCGCGGTGGTGGTTGGCCCTGCGCTCTCGGCAGAGAACGCGTATATAGTATACTTACTGCTTGAGTATTCGCGGCACGAGAACCTGGCAGCGGTACGTCATTCGCTCTGTCGCTAATCAGAACTAACCGCCGACGCGTGATCCGCATGTTCTATCGGCGGAACAAAGAGAAAGAAGCCGCACGCGAGACAAGAAGAGAGCCGCGGCCATCTTCGCGTCTCTCCGTGTTTCTTTGCTCCGTCTCGTTTACGACCACTTTCTGCCAGACCTTTTATCGGAGAAAAGTATCGATATTCCGTATTGATATCGATATCGGAATAAAATATATAAATGTCTCTCTTATGTCAATAATAATATCAAACGACCATGCGTATACAGAATATTCTTTAATATATATAGTGCAGTTCTTTTGCAGTATTTGTAAATACACTTAATGTAACTTTTAAATTATAAGAAATGCACTAAAATTATTTTTAAGTATTTAATTACAGATAATATAAAAATAAGAAAATATGTTTCCTAATTAATTAAATAAGTTTTATTCCGTCAAAAGTGTTGTTTCAAAGCTTGTATTTAAAATATATCATATACAAATAAATTATATATGTCGAAAAATATATAAAAAAAATATATCCTTTCTTTCTCTTCCTCTCTTTTGACAAAATTCTCTGAAAAATATAATCACCCTAAAAAAAGTTTTCTTTAGAAAAGAAAAAAATCATACGCCAAGTACATAAAAACTATCCAAATATACAAACTATCTATTACATAAATCTTTTTTCTGTATA